>JAILXH010035989.1:1095-15006 GCA_023558415.1 Piaractus mesopotamicus
CACCCGTCTATTGCCATGTGATGGATCTGTGGGCTTGGCTAAAATACCCACTGTAGATCCTCATTGCCAATTAGAAGACTGATAGATGGCATTATCAGTCATGTTAATGAGGACGGAGTGACATGTGTGCCCGATGTGGTTGCTGAACCCGTGGGTCACCAACTCCATACTGCACTAGTAGGCCTCTTCTATAGCCAGTCTGGGCACTTACTCGCATAAATGGAGTTAGATTGCCAATTGGTGGACACTTGGGCTGCACAATGTGGACAAAGTACCACTGAGATTTCATTGCTTTGAGGCCGCCCTTCCAAAACAGAAAAACAACCCTTAAGTTCAAGTTATTCATTTTTCAGGATCAGGAAAAAAGCAGAAAACATATTTATCAGACAATTACATTGAAGCCTCAACAACTAAATATCATACCTTTCATTTACCTTTATTACAACCTCTGTACTTTCTGTAAGACTAGCTTCCAGCTGTTTAAAGACATCTGCAGGGACATTTTTCCACACCTCTGAAGTTCACTCTCAGAAGTTGGTTGTATTTTCTGCTTCTCATGATCCAAATAATCCAAAACACATTCAATTATTTTGAGGTCTGGACTCTGTGGTGGTCAGTCCATTGTTCTGAGAACATCAGCAGCTTCTTTGTTTTGTTTGTTTTGTGTTTTTGCTGGTTATTTTCTTCGCTCTGTAACGGCTTCTTGACAGCCACACAGCCTTTTAGACCCATAGCATTGTCTTCTCACAGTGGAAGGAGGGACAGATATGAGGTAAGAGTGGATTTTCTCCTTCATCTCAAAGATGAAAGCTTTAAGTACTGTTTATCTGATTTTGACAGTTTTGGTGGTCTACCAGGTCTTGAACAGTTGTTAGGAGGTCCATTTCTCTCTATTTTTTAATACTTTTTTGAACTACAGTGTTTTAAACTCTGGGTTTTTTCACTTATTTTCACTTGACTTTCTTTGTACAAGAGCAATCATATATCTTATTTCCTCAGAAATATCTAGAAGAATATCTTCTAGAACTGTGCATAAAAGACTACTACAAACAATACTACAAACACTCTGGTAAGCCTTTGGTGTGACATAAATAAAGACTGGCCTGCATTATTTTGAATATGATTTGATTACTGTGCTTGAATCACATGAAAGCCTTGATTCAGCCAAGCATCTGCAATTAGTTGCACGCAGTACACTAATGCACTCAGTGATTGGTTAGAGGGTTCATTTTCATATTGCAGACTTCCACCTTAACAATGAAGTACTGAGAAAGCTCATATCTTGATGGCAGTTACCAGTTCATATATTTTCCATTTGTTGTAGATGCATGCTGAAATGAACTACCTGTACTGAGTTGATATGAAAATTCCACACAGTGGTATCATCCACATGGGTATTTTTCTTCTAGAGAATTAAACACCTATCCAGATGTAATAAGGCAGGGTTTAGTTCTGTTAGTCAAGCTTTTTCAGAGGTTCTCGATCCATTCACTTCATGTTCGTTCCAATGTGAAATGACATGAATTGAGGAATGGAGAGTAGATTTGGTGTGACTTGGCTTTGATATGAACTCAGCAGAGAGGTAAAGTAATTGTTTTAGAATATGGAGGCCAGTGTGACTAGAACGACATTATAGGGATGTTTGGCTGCTCCTCGTTAGGAGAAATGTTTTTTTTTTTTAATGCAGTTTTTATCTGAGGTGGCACAGTACTGTTTCTTTTTCGATACAAATACTGATATTGAAATCTTGACTATTGGCTGTTATGGATACAATATATTTTCTTTAAAATTACAAAGCTTTAAATTAGATATTTTTAATTGAAGCATTAAAATATGAGCATGTAAATGTAGCCTATCATGCTCAAACTACTCAAAAACACTACTACACCTCAGGAAGAAATACAGCTAACAACATCATGTTACACAGTAGTGTGTGCTATTTCAGGCTAGATTTGTTACAGGACTACATCAGATACATTGTTATTTTCCCTCCGTTATCCAATCTAGCATTTTCTGCTGATAACTGGTATTGGTCTCAAATTTTTAGGAGGTTATGTTAGGGTTAGGTGCAAGTAATGGCTCTAAGTAACTGGCATGGCTCAGCGAATTTGTCATGCCAGTTTGCATGGGCGTGGCAAATTCATTGCTGGGTCAAGCCTTAAGTTTCACTCCCATGGCTAGTTGCTGGAACAAAGTAAACAAAGTAGTAACTTTGAAAACTCAGAATAGGAAAACAAAATCAAACACGCTTTACTCAAAGAAGCAATAATATCAAATATGCTCATGATTTTTCTGTACTATTCTGGGATTATGCTTGAATTTATTGTGCCACATTTAGAGGGTGTTGACATAATGCTATGGCTGGTTGGTCACTTTTGTGCTTTGAGTAAGCCATGTTCATACTTCCGGTCCATATGTGGTGGTGATGGTCTTGGAAGAATGTTTCTGTCACAAGCCGTGATGAGCTAGAAAAAGATTTAAATTATGAGCAGTTCATTTTAGTGGGCCAATGACAAAGTAGGCCTCAGCCTGCTGGGCCCAATCACACCACAATTCGTTAGGTGTATTTATAGGAGTATTTAGCCACAGTAATACAAACAGCAATAGAAATACGCCACAAAGACAGATAAACAAGCTTGTGGATGTGTGTGCGTGTGATATCTGTAAAGTACAGTACTGTGCAAAAGTGACCTCTTTCATTAATTTAATTTCAAGTCAAAACATTTAAAAAATGAAAGTTATTCATCTGTCAGGAGACATTTCTGAGGAGACTAGGTACAAGATAATCCACTTGCATTAGGAAGGGGGAAAGTCAAATGAAAATAAGTGAAAAACATGTGTTTCCAAAACTGGAGTTTAAAAAATGATTAAAAGATACAGAGAAAATGGGACTCCTAACAACTGTGCAAGACCTGGTGGACCACCAAAACTGTCACCATCAGATAAACAGAACTTAAAGCTTTTAATATGACAGAGAGGAGAAAATCAAGCTCCACTCTTGCTTCAGGTCTTGGAAAAATCCAAAGGCTTTTCTTTCCATCCTTCAACTCAATGCTGTGGGTCTGAAAGGATGTGTAGCTGTCAAGGGTCATTACTGAGAAAAGGAAACAGACAAAAAGTAGAAAATGGTTTTCTCAGAACAATGAACTGAAAGCCCCAGAGTCCATACCTCAACATCACTGAGTGTGTTTGGGATTTCTTGGATCATGAGAAGCAAAAAATGCAACCAACTTGTAAGACTGAACTGTGGCGATGTGGAAAAATATCCCTGCAGATTTCTTTGAAAGACTGAAAGCAAGTCTCCTGAAAAGTACGGACATTGTAATAAAGGTGAATGGTAGACCTACTAAATACTGAAAAAAATGATATTATAGTTGTTGAGGCTTTTTTTGTTTGTTTCATGCTTTTTTCCTGACACAAAAATCAATAGCTTTTACTCAATAGCCATTTTATCAGAAAAGTAAATAAATAAAAAGTAATCTCTGACTTTTGCACAGTACTGTAAGAATCTACCATTCGCCTATGAAGTAAGACAACTATTCAGCAATTAAAGTAGCAGAAAGTACAGCCCTCCAAATAAAGATCTGTTTAAACAGATCAAAATGTTTTTTAGTGTTTCATTATTACTCACTGAAGTTCTTTTTTGTTCGCTGTGCACTGTGGAGTGCTGTGGCTGTAGCGCTCAGCGTTGCTGTAATTGGCATTTCCTGTGCAAACCTAGCAACACCCAGCCGCTTCCTCCAGTGGACATCCTAATTAAACAAACTCGCACGAGCATTACAGCCAAGGTGATAATTTATGATATTGCCTCAGATAGTTAAAGTTGGCTTCCGTAAAAATCCATCATGTACATCACCGGACATTACCGCCCTAATTAAACACCCAAATGCCTGCAGATATCATAAAATTACAAGGGGGGAAAAAAAGAAAGAAATTACACCCGCCCTTAATAAAGCACTACATCTGCAAGATCACAGTGTAAAGGGGGCATTATGGGTGGAGGGATTGGAGAAAAAAAAGGAAAAAGTTATCCCTGTACAAATGTGTGTGTAATTTATCTATTTTAGGGCAAATATTTCTTACAATGTGAAACTGATTAATTATTTGAAATATACTGATTACAACTAGCGGAGAAAGTGGCATTAAAATAATGACTCCTGAGCCTGCTGCAAGTTTGTACATTTAGCACTGCACAACCATTAGGAATAATCTGTCCAATTAAAGGTTGTGTAATTAATTAAGTGCACGTTCTGTGAAAAGGCGAGAAGGGAGAATTTATCAAGCTGCTGAAATATGACCTATCTTGTCCAAAAGACTAATATGTTTAAACAAAAGATGAAAATTGATGACAACATTATTTGTAACAAAATGCTCACTGTGCAACTATGATGCATTCGTACTCGCTTTCAGCATCTTAGCATTGTCCTTACAGAATTTGTGATGTATTACCCCAGGCAGGCTGGCAATAACTTTAGATGAAGGGCGGCCTGCCTGTCTGGGGACCGTGGGATCTGGCTGTATATCCTACCTGATATCTAGGCTATAAAGTGCTTAAACGTTGTCCACAACAGCTTGAATTAGTGAGAGCGGTCGAGCTATGAAATCAGCTTACAGATTGCTGCCGTCCGACGTGTACAGATTTTTTTCCTCTTTTTTTTCCCCACTTTCCTTCTTTTTTGTTACAGCCTGAACTTAAATTAGAAGACTTTTCCCACCGGATTTAAGATGGCGGCAGCATGTTAACATGTTAATCCGTCAGAGTAGTCGTGTTTGCACCAAATGTAGTGATTGATTTTGCTTAATCTATGTTTACTACAAGTAGAAGAAAGAACTACATTAAGTGTCAAGTATGCTGCTACTTACTTTTATATATGGAGCATTGTACTGAATTAGTTCATACTGTGGTCCTACTGTAAAAAAAAAACAAAAACAAAACAAACAAAAAAAAAAAAGTTCAGTATTTAGAATTGAGGTAGTAATAAGCTAAATATATACAAAATCATCATTTCTAGGGTACTATAGGTGGCTGTCCCAAATCCTAACCCCTACATTTCAACTTGTAAAAATAATATCTTTTTTATTGTATTATTTTAATCTTGTTTTTAAAAAGATCTTCTTAGTGTCTTTTAAAGTGAAGTTGAATGATTTAAATGCTGTCCCACGTTTTCTCGCCACTATCCAAAAGCAAAGAGTTTTAGTCCATAGGCAGAGCCTTATTTTAGTCTCACCCCTGCATCCCCGTGCCTCATGGCCACATGGCGAACAATTAGATCTCATTGTTTTGATGTAAATGTGTCCCAAAGTCTAAAAATCAGTGTGTAACTTTAAGAACTGTCACTAATAAAGCATATATTTTCTGCAATTAAATAAACTTTTTTTTGTTTTAATGAAAAATATAATGATTTTATTTGTGTACAACTGTACAACTAGCCACATATTGGCTAAAATTGCCACTACTGAAACAGTCACTACTGAAACATTTGGTAAAGCTTTATTAGTGTTATGATTGCTGTGGTAGTGACAAACTGGAATGTGCTATCATTTATTTTGACAAAATAAATGGTGGCAACATTCACCATCAATACCTGGCAGCACTGTTCAGATTCTCAGCACCTCACATTACGCCTCTGAGCATTTTGCCATTACTATGTTAAATTAAAGCCATATTGAGACTATAACCATGCACATGAATGTGTGTTTTCAAAAACATCTATCCGCATAAAAAAACACACAATACTGAGTTTTGTAAAAGATATCCGTATCCATGTGGACGAGCAGGTCGGTGCGCGTTAGCATGCTGCCAACGAAGAATTTTAGAGATGCAGTTTAGACAAATCGCAGCTTCAGCTAACAGTGTTTATTTTGCTAAACCAAAGTAAAGCTTGCTGAAAAGCAGACGTCATGCTGTTTTTAACTTTTGCCCATAGTTTTGCTGTGGTTTACTCACTGTGCGGACCTTTTGACATTTTCTGTCGCAATTGTGTTCCTTTAGATCTTCGCTCATGACAGTCACACTGCCATCAAAGATAAGCTGTTTTAAACATCATCTTTTTAGATGATAAAGTGAAGTGTTCATATTTTTGGCTTTTTTAATTGTGTACAACTGTACTGTAATCTTTCACCGAGGTGATGTGAATGCAGTGCAAACATCATTAATAGCAAGGTTTGTTGCCATCTTTTTTTGTATTATCGATGACGTCGAATAGTTGTTGCAGGCACAGAAGATCTGTTAACGAATTTCTATTGGCGATGTTATTGATAATGTTCATCAATCACTGTTATCGATAATGAATAATTGTTTCAGCCCTAAAGAATACTGTTGAGGCATTTCAGAAAGGTGAACTTGGCATAAGTTTGCGAGCTACACAGTGGCAGTTCAGGAAAACCCCCTGGTGCAAACCTGTGATCTTTCTTCCACAGTGTCAGTGCCAGATCCCCAGTGTGTGTGGGCCTGGCTGTGTGTGTGTGTGGGCATGTGAGTGTGTGGAGGTGTGTGTTGATGGAGTGGCAGGCGTGGGGCGTGTGTGGGTGTGTTGGCATGTGTAGGGGGACATCATGGTGTGTGTGTGTGTGTGTATGTGTGTGTGTAAATGAATGTGTGAGGCATTATTGTGTGCATGCCTTTTGAATTTACTCGATTCTAAAGTGTACATCATTTCTACATGAATGAAATATATTACATCGGCACACTTACTGCCAAAAGTAAGTAAACTGAAAGGCAAAATTGTGCTAATTTATTACAGTCATATGGAAATGACATATACAAACTAAGTAAATTCGATGCCTTAAGAGTTTTGGCATACATGTATCCCGTTGTGTTATTTAACTTTACAGTATAAAACCATTCATGTGTACGTGTGTGATTCAGCCCTGCTCACTCATTAGAGTTTTGCCGCACTGTCTCCCTGAGCCAGTATCCCATATGGCCGCGAAGAGCACCACGGAGAGCTGGCCAGAACAGAGCGCTGTCCCATTCCAACACAGGAACACATGTCGGTCAGTGCTCCCAACAGGATGTAGCTCGAAGGACATATTGCGCTGAGCCGCACTGCAAAAGCAGAGAGGCCTCATAAATCAGTAGTACAATCCTGACATGCCACCCACACTATTCACGTTAAACAGACATACCATTGTTCCGCTGCAGATTTCCAAGCATTGACGTGCCCTCATTCTTCATTGGGTTGAGCAATGAACTCGTAATATTAGCCTCTGCTGCAGCATTCATGCAGTGGGATCTGTGACGCATATATGAAGAAATCTACAGAGAAAATATTAAACGTTCGCCATCTGCACATACATGCGCTACAGTAGAAGATCAATGGTGCTGCCAGTTGAGTATTTCTTGTAAAGGAAATCAGCATTTCTATATAGTTTCTGCCACAAAAAGAAGATGCACATAAAGAATAGTTCAGTCAAAAAATGCTAATGTTATTAACTTTATGACCATAAAGACCCCCTGATTAGCATAATCATTATCTTGGTACAGCCCTTTTTTGTCACAAGAGGAATATCTTTTATCTTATGTTTCCTTATTGTTGCAGCTTGGCTTTAAATTTGGTCAGTTTGAGATACATTAATAAATAGTCAAAAAAAGTTAATGTTTGACTAGACAACATGTTTGACTAGCCATTGACAAGCATGCTCATGTTAAGTGGAATAGTTGAGACCTGAAAGGAAAAGGGAACTTTTTGTTACAGCTTTGGATACATACGGTCAGTGTGGGAAACTGTGAAAGTGGACATATGACGTCTTTTTAACAGAAAAATTACTACAGAACAATGGGTAACTTTGCAGAGAATGCGCAAATACATGTATTTAGTCACGTTATAATAGCATGTAGCTAACTGGCTATACAGTACTTTAAAGCTCCAGGTTAAAATAGAGAAAGCAAAGTAAAGAATAAAGTACACACATGTTTTACATGCAATCGCTGTTTAAGCTGTAAGTATAAAACCCAGTGTGGAAAAGTGAATGTATGTCAGCTCGCTGTCAGAAAAACAGCTTTGACCAGCAAGGCTGGTCACCAGCAAAACTAGCATATGTTGGGTTTTGGGTGTTGGTATGCTGGTCAATGGCAATGAAAGTTATTTTGCTGATCATGAATAAAAACCAGCATGTATTGTGTTTTGGATGCTGCTGTGCTGGTCAGCTAAACCAGCACCAGAACAGCATAAAGCAGCATGGAATCATGTTAGTCTGTGCTGTTTTTTCAGCAAAGCCTAACACAGCCACAGAGATGCTAGCGGATATTACAAATCCAAAAAAAGAGAGGCTACTTACAAGGTGACGAGTCCTACATGAAATACTGATAATAAAATGTGCAGATGTTAATACTGGAATATCCCATGCTTCATTTTTTTGTCGGTGCCAGTTGTGCTAGGTTGAGATGACTATGTACAGAAAAGTGTCACCTCATTTCTAACGTTTATTAGGAAATTTTGATTTCCTAGCAGAGTGCCTATGCTTAACAAGCCAAACATTTCATTACTTAATAAACGATCGCGAGTTTATTCTGCTCTTTGTCTCTTGTTGTCTCCATTAGTAGATAATGCTGTATTACAGTGCTGTGAGTAAACAGAAGACAAAAATTCAAAGTTGAACACAAAAGTTTTGGGAAGACGCAGGTTATGAACATTATTTACGAAGCTGCCGATTTTCGAAAAAGTACTAGTGCATCCAGAAACAGCAAAGAAAATCACCAAACTGAAAGAATATGGTGTCATGGCAGCTCAAGAAACTCCTGGATATGGTCGTGCTATTCCTCTGACCATGGTGTCAATACTACTGCAAATTTGACCCTTTAGAGCTCTTTAGATCACTGTCAGAACAGACATCCAGCCTAAACTGTTTACAGTAATTTGCTTGCTTTACTTAGGCTAGTAGGCCGAAATAGCTTGATAAACTCATTTTGAAGAGCGTAGTAAATATTCTCACTAAACTGATATATTTTTCAGATGCTAAATTATGTACGTTGATGAGATATCGGATGAAAATCAGATGAAGTGGCGGTATAAATACCAGCAGCACACTGAGGAACGTGTTCGTTGACATAAAAAGCTAACCGCCTTCATTTTACTTTCATAGATGTGTAGTCTTATTAAAAACTGACATTCAGTCAGTTTGATGGTTAACTCTTTCCTTCAAGATCCCTCATCACAGGGTGAGAATCAAGTGTGTCAGCCTACTCGCTGTCATCTACTGTCAAAACATGCCATGGCTTGTCACAACAGTGCACAGGCTCAGTGACAGGCCATATCAAGTGCAGAGTTATTGTATTAAGCCCAACACAACAGCCGCACCTGTAGGCTGTGCTGCTACAAACGTACCTACGTTCTCCTGCCAAGGTGTACGATGTGCTGTAGTACAGTTTTCAGTATTCAAAGAGGCGGATCTATGTAGTCTGTGGTTTCTGTTTGAAAAGCCCTCTTGGCCTTTCAGTTGTAGGGGAACGGACGAGCACACACACAGCATTCCCGCTATTCCCCCCAAACTGCCATCAGAAAGAGCCAGCATGACAGCTCCTAGTCTGGAGAGAGAGAGAGAAGGAGAGAGTGAGAGAGAAAGAAGGAGAGAGACAGAGAGAGGGCGGCATAAATCCTTTGTCCTATATAAAAAGAAATACTATCCATGTCAAGGAAAGGTGGGATGCCCTAAAATGAATGATAACAGACTCATTAAAAATAACGGCCGCCTAAATGATAAATGACCTGCCTCCCGAGAAGAGCAGCGCGAGGCGGCCTCTACAAATTAAGACCGCAGCGCTCTGTTAAAGGTGTTATTTCCCCTGCCCCTCCACCACCAAAATATCAAGCAGCCACGCCATTATTTCCCCTTTATTACCGCCCAGCCACCGAGCCCGTGGAGATTTAAGGGTAGCCCCTACATTATCAGCCTCCGTTATTTTGTTAATTATCCTGATCCCTGATTTATGTGGCATTGAGGCTTAATTAAAAAGTGGAATTACATCAAATTGTATGGCTTTTATATGGGAGCAAGCTTCGTTTCTGAGTAATGTGTTTATGGAAAGGAGTATTCATTCGGTTGTAGAGGTAATGAGAATTACCCTAGTGGGCCGACCACGCCATATGGATCAAAACAAAAGGCATGTGGAACAAGGGTTTAAATGTTCATTTTGTAAATGTACATAAGTAGCGGACACAGCGAGCAAATGATTACTTGAGGAATTAAACAGTGCGGTTTATGTGGGGAAGCAAATGTTACACTATAAAAAATTCACTGGAAAATTTGCAGTAACTTACTGGCCATGAATTGTATTACTTTCAGATTAATTTACTGTATTATATTAACAGTAAATGACACGAAAACAACTATATTTTGTGACTCCACAGTCGCCTGGACCACAAGATTACAACAGGACAACTGTAAAAGTAATGCAACTCAGTGGCCAGTAATTTATTGTAAATTTACATATGAAAAAAAAACTTTTCATTTTACCAGACCAATAAATATGCTAATATATATATATATATATATATACATACACAAAAAAACATTAATCATATTTATTCACTGTCTTTGGCACTGCATATGCACTGTATATCTCAAATACTGCACAAACATGAAATTCACTTCTGGCAATAGCAATGAACAATAAAATTTTTCTTAACAACTCAGTATTTCACAATTTAAACAATGAAAAAAAAGTAGCGCAAAACTTTAAAGTTCTTAAAAATTGTCCAAATCATCAGAATCAAAACATGTTTCATTAAAATGTTGTAGTAGCTATTGTGCAGCTCAGCATTACTCTTACAGTACTTTGTCGAGTTTCTACAGAAAATATCTTACAATAAGTTGATTTCACGATAAAACATCAATTTCCTGATAAAATGAAAGCCCTCACATGGGGTGACCATCATAAATGTTGTTAGCAGCCAGGATATAAGCCAACTAATATGCTTTTCTTCGAAAATTATTTTCATTGTAGGCTCTTTGGGAAGATGGGGTGGGTACTGAACTACATGTTCACACCAACAAGTGACTCAGATGCTGTGGCCACACATACGGGTATCTATAGTAAGCTAAGCTAGACACAACCATTGGGATCTTGTCAGTTCCATTCAGATTGGCTATCCACACATCTGTGAACACACACTTCCATGCAGCAGGTCTTATCAGTCCTGCCTGCTCTGCACGCCATGACAATGTGAAGCTTTCAGATTTAGGTTTACATGCATGGGTGAAAAAAAGTACACATACTCTACCAAGAACACACTTCTGTACATTTTAATGCACAATTACTGCTGTTTGCTAAATTTAAACGTGCCACGGAATGGAAAACTACACACACTGGCATAAATGAAGAAGGAGAGTTCGGTACATGGAACTGACATACCATGAACCTCAAGCACTGTTGTCTCCTCCTTTAAATACAAATCCCGCATTTGGAAAAGACGGTGGTAAAATAGGCCAATACCAGAATCTTAAACTGTTATGTAATAGTCTTGACTCATTAATATTTACGCCCCCAACGTTTTCATACACCAGCCCACATTAATTTATGAACGTAATAACGCAATGAACATGGCAGACTATGTGCAGAAATATACTGTTCCAGGCTGTGAGGGGGATGTTGGCACTTTTCATACTCTTCCAAGGAACCGAACTGTCAGCAGGCTTGGTTGGTGTTCGTCTTAAAAGAGGATGAAGTTGGCTTCCTGTTCACCAGCTTCTTAATCAAATGCTCTGCTCCACCTTAAATGCTACAGTTTGTACAGGCACCAAAATGCACCTGCAGCACCAGTTAAGGTGGAATGGAAAATTTGCAAAACAAGCTGGAGAAGAGAAAGCCAACTTCAGCTCCCACATCTTTAACAGGATCTCAGACAACTTTAACTCACTGTTCTTTGCTCTGCACATTGCACTACAGATAGTGTCTCAAACCTTGAACAGTATTGAGCAGGTTTCGCTCAATGTTTGACACTAAAGAGACAGAAGGGCAGTTCCAATTTTATTAGTGTGAAAAAACCAACCACAGCCATGCTGTGTGATTTTATCCACTGAACAATTGAAGCAGGATCATCTTAAATTGAAAGTTTCATAGTAAGTAAAGTTTCATCACAACTTTAATTTGCTTTGCGTTGTTGTTAAGATCCAAAACAAGTAGCTAGCATAGGTAACATTAGCTACTTGCAAGGTAACTAACTAAATAGTATTACAAGCTTGCTTATTTATACAGAGGTTCATTTTATTTTCCTGCCTGTGACAATTTCGGCATGTTGCTACTGTGTGAGCCATCGCGGTACCTCGCTGTAAACTAGCAAATCAGAGCAGAGCTCATCAAGTTATTCATGAGGCCACCATAAAAGAGAAAACAGCTTGATTAATTCTAGGGCCAAATCATAGGGCTGTAAATGAGTGTGTAAAACTATCTCTGGGCACTTTTCGCGTTGACTAAAGTTTTAGAGATGCTAACACCATCCATGACAAAGCAGAGAACAGATTAATCCTTTCAGTGTTTCTGAAAAAGTTCTAGTTGCTCGGACACAGCACTGCCATCATCTTAGTGTCATGCCAACGCCAGAAACAAAAGTGACTGGTCAGTGAGTTCATGTAAGCTTGCAAAGTTTGCAAAAATCGAACAGAGGGCAAATAAAATAATGTTGCATCTTCACAGTCCAAACATCATGTTATGTGTGTGCTTTGCGCCTGTTTTGTGTCTTCTTCCTGTTTTGTTCTTCACACTTCACATTTTAATTCATACGTTATTGACCCCATTATCCCCTAGATTGTCTGCGGGGTCATAACAGTGCGCAAGATATTGTCACTTGTTGATTAATTAATTGATGTGAATTAATTGTGTTAATACTTTAAATTATTTAATAACTATTATTAAACTGATATGTAAGTGCATTGCCACCTGCACCTATATATATATATGTGTGTGTGTGTGTGTGTGTGTGTGTGTGTGTATATATATATATATATATATTTATTTTTTTTGTGTGTTACTTCCTTTGGCTTGTAGTTGCACAGTAAGAGCTTGTCAGTCAGTGGTCTTTCTACTGCAGCAGATTCAACCTTTCAGCTTCAGAAATGTTTCAGCTTCACAAACAGAGCCACAGTTAAAGGGTTTTACAACTTTCTCTGTTAATCCAGGTTTAGATACTCAGGCTGTGATTAATCCTCATGCGCATGCACAAGAAAGTGTGAAGTTTATGATGAGCAGTTAGTTGGGTGACACCTGAGGAGGAGTCGAAGAAGGAAAAAGAAATTGTACTACTTGACAGTATGAAGTAATGCTGTCGTCACTGCCAGCAGGGTTAGATTGAGCTAAGCCAAAGGTTAGCTGGGTAAGCAAGAAATACTGTGTGGTGAGACAGAGCCCTGGAACCAGAATGCTAAGACGGATGTCTGTAATTTAAATTTGTTAGAACTTCTTAGTTCTTTGCTAGAACTTATTTGTTAAAACTTATTAGAACTCTAAATGAGCATACATTCATCAACAATACACAGTTATCCAGTTATAAATTATAGAATTAAGACAGCCTGTGGTAGTCTGTTAATTTTACAGTACATCAGCTAGCAAGATGGGAAGCCCTCACAAATTCCTGCTTAGGGCCCCCCAAAAGGCTGGAGCCTAAAAAGCAAATTATTGTACAAATTGCTTTAGTTCTGAAATCTGAACTTCAAAAAGCAGGCCAAGGCCATTAAGAATAGCTTCACTGTAAAGTTTACCTGCAGGGTGTGAACAAGTCTCGCCTTGATGGGCAGCGGAGGATCAGAAATGTATGTTTGTCCAGCAGGGGAACGGCAGGGCAGACAGCACAGCACTCGTTTCGGACTTCTGAACTGATAGATGTCAAACCCAGAAGAGGAGAAGTGAGAGGCTCTCTCTTGCTCATTCTTTCTCTCTCTCTCTTTCTCTCTCTCTCTCTCTCTCTCTCTCTCTCT
>JAILXH010036094.1:6521-29428 GCA_023558415.1 Piaractus mesopotamicus
TAAACTTGCTTCAATCAGAGCATGTTATATAACTGTTATAAAAAAGGTCTGTTTGTAGTGTGAAAAAAATAACATACGGAATATGGAACTTAAAGGCATGGCAGACTGGAACATATCAAGGTCACTGCCAGAGGGCTGTGAATTTGTGAGGTGTTGATTGCATTTTGAAATAGTTGTCTAATCTCCAGGTGTGTCACTGAAGTAAGAAGATATATTTATATTGCAAGTTAGAGGCACTTCTGAGTTCTGTTATGATACACTGTATTTGTGGTGCTTCCTTTTACAGTTGAACAAAATTCAGATGATATGTCTCTGTGGGAGCTCAACTAGAGGCTCTGCGGTGCTAGTGTATTGCAAGAATCTGACTCAAAGAATTCCACTGATCGTCATGCAACATGAATACAACTTGGAAATGGTGACCCACATTCTCTGTGGTGTGTCTCCTCATAAAAATGAGCATTGGTTTTCTGTATATCTGCACTCATGAGGAAAAAAGATGGTGAGTTTGTGTATCCATCTGTAGGGTCCATAGAGGACATTTTAATTTCGAGGTGGTGAAATTTTAAGCAGCAAGTCTGCCATGTACACAGTGAATAAATGCTTAATGTGATGACATTTTCCATTTAACTGAATATTTTGGACAATTTGCACCAAACAGAATGTGTCCTGAGAAAATCACAATTAGTGGATGGAAGATGTGGGTAATGCAGTTGCTATTATGAAGAGAACAGTAGCATACTGTTACTATTATCAAACAGCTACCATATACAAATAAAAGGAGAAACTGTATAGATGCATAAATGCATAAATGCAAATGATACAATCAAGTACTTAACTCTGTGGCCTGTATAAGAATGCTGTACAGGTCCTTTTCCTCTTGTCACCTCAAGATGACAGTACGAAAAGATCTAAGTGACTTTAAAAGATGGTTCTTTATTGGGGCACAGAGGGCAAAAGACTGTTCAGCTGACTAGTCTTTCAGTAGGAACAGTGATTAAAGTGATATCTGCATTTAGATATGTGGGAAAGACAGTAAATAGGGCAGGAAATTTTGTTCGAAAATGCACATTCAGTGAGCGTGATGCTCGTTCATTAGTGTGATATGTAAGGAAAAACAGAAAAGCAACTGTTCCTCAGGTCACTGAGAATGTCAATGCAGGATGTGATCAAACTGTGTCAACAAGAAGAATCTGTCCACTAATACACTGAGATGGATATTATAGCAGGATTGCAGTGCATAAATGCCCAAGAATGCACAATTGAGAGTTCAGTGGTGCAAAGACCATAGGAACTGATCTACATAAATGTGAAAAAAGGTGATATGGTCAGATGAGTGACCATTCATCATATTCACCACAAGAGTGCGAGTGCATGTGTGGTGAATGGTACAGACCTGAATGCTTGACCCGACAGTGAGGCAGTCTGGTGGCCTTGTTATGTTGTGAGGGGCATTTTGCTAACATAGTTTGGGTCTACTTGTCTCTTTAGAGGGAACGGTCACAGCAAGTCAGTATAGAGCTGACTGATCACCCTTATCCTTTGATAAAACAGTTCTATCCTGATGGGAATGGTCTCTTTCAGGATGACAATTTTCCTTTCCAATGGGCCAGAGGGATTACCAAATGGTTTAATGGTTTAAAGTATAAAAGGAATGTAAATCAAATGCTCTGGCAGTAGCATCTAAATTACTCCCCTCCCTCTTACCTAACACTATTGCATCTGATTCAGCCAATCAAGACTCTTCGCAATCACCAGATCTCAACCCAACTGAACATCTTTGGGAGACAACGTGTTAGACACATTGACATCATCAAAACAACAACTGATGGAATATCCTTTGTAAGTATGGTGTTCCATCCCTCTAGTACAGTTCCATAGACTTGTAGATTCTATGCCAAGGCACACTCAAGCTGTTCTGGCTGCTAATGGTGGCCCAACACCTTACTAAGACACTTTATGTTGGTTTGTTACCCATCTGGAGATGTAGGTTTACAGTTACTGACTGCAGCCCAGGGGTGTCCAGTCTTATCTGCAGAGCCGGTGTGGCTGCAGGTTTTCATTCCATACAAGCAGGAGCTGAAGTGATTCACTATTTAATCAGTTAGTCTCAGCTTTCAATAACCGATCAGGTGTGCTCCTGCTTTGTAGGAATGAAACCTGCAGCCATACCAGCCCTTTTGTGGATAAGCGCTAGACACCTCAGCTGCAGCCCATTTGATGCTGCACCATTAGTTATCCTCCTCTTCTACCCCATCCAATAGAAAGATACCGCTATAGGACCACCACTGGCAAGGTACCATTTGGGTGGTGGCCTGTTCTCAGCACACCACTGACACTGACAAGGTAGTTGTGTGGTAGTGTGTGTGGTGCTGTCACAAGTATATTAGGCACAAGAGTGTATGTAGAAGGTAGGTGTACTTAATAAAGGTAAAGGTAAATCAGTGCTTAATAAATATATTTTTCTAATATTCTAAAAATACATAACAAATAAAAAAAAAAAAAATCCCACCCTACAACAAGTACATTTTTTTTAGCGTTTTATAATTCTTATTTATTATTAGCATTATCAGTTAGCAGTTGCAGAAGAATCCTGAAAATATGGGGTGATGCTCTTCTCAGCAGTTCCTGTGTCTATGTCCATTTGTTACTCTAAACTGGGTAGCACCTCCTCTTTGCCCCATACTGCCCCTCTGCAGCTCTCCAACTGTAATCTGACATGCTTCTCGACAATCCTGCAGTCCCATTGTACGCCAATTACTCCTGAACTTGGGGCCAATTTTAGACTGTCTCCCACCATACTTCACCCTGCATGCCGATCTCCACTGGATAATTTGGACCCTTGCGCCGAATGATTATGGATATTACGGCTCGATTTAAACCTTGTTTAGGCCCCAGCTATCGATTTTCACTTAGGTTTCTCTGAAAAGAAGACGCCACGTCGGGCTGCGGGCAGAAAATGGTGAGTCAAATTTAATACACATGGCAGCAGGTAAAAATGACCTTTATTAGGAGCCCATGAGTAAGCCAGGGGGAGATCCATCCATGTTATGTTAAACAAAGGACCCGCATGGAGCCCAGGAAGAATAAATTAGAGCGGGGGGATATCATTTATTGCACACCACTGCACCAAGAGTAAAACTGACACCATTAATAATGGTGCTGGTTACACTCAACTCCAGCCTCCTGAATTTAAACAGAGGTGAGCTATTGAAACAGTGGCCTGCAGACTCATTCCACTCTCTCTCACCTCAGTGCTTAGAAAATGCACCGCAGCGCCCTTCATTATCCCTCTGGCTGTGTATTACCAAGAGTGTAGCACGCAGCTAGATGCAGGGTTCACGGAAATTCGGGCGGCTGCTAATGGACTGGCTGGGCAAACCTATGCCCTGCCCTGCGGCAGTGCAGGAACGTGGGTGGGAATTGGGATTTTGTTAGAGATGCGCTGGCTCTGCTGGGATAGTAATCTGGAATGAGCCTCCCAAAAGCACTCTAGCGCCAAGAACATCATAAAATGGCAAAGAGAGCATTATTTTAATGCTCCCTTTAAAAGTTAAGATGATCTTGAGGCTACGATGCTTTTGGGAAACGTCTTTCCAGGCTGAGCACATTTCAAATGAGCTAGTCATATCTAGTCATCATATTATATTGCTTACGGTGGATTAATACAGTTTTGGGGTTTATGCTGTCTTATACATTAGTAGAAAATAAGTGGAAAAAATGGCTCAGGCTTGTGATAAACAACTGTTGTTGGTTAAGGGGAAAATCCATTTTTAATGTTCATCTCACTCGGGAAAATAGGCCCTCCATGGTTCACCAGCCCACTCAAGAACGTTCCACCATCACCGCTGATCCCTGCACGCAGCATCTGGAATCGGTCCATATGTTTATGCTGAGACGCTTTCATGTTTAATCAGGAGATCTGACCTTGCTTGGTGGTGAACTGAATTAAAAATCAATGAGGGCTGGGAAAACCTGTGGGAGACCGTTACATCAGACTCAGACAAAACCCCAGACTAAAAGGTTTCTCACCCTCACAGCCCTACAGTATGAGAACAGCCTGCAGCACTGTTGATTTTCATGCAAACAACTGGAAAGGAGAAATTCTTGCCATCGGTTGTTCATTTCAAAAAGCAGAAAAGAAAAAAACACATAGACAGACCGCGCGAAGGCATAGGCCTCGTAATGTACAATTCTGACAGAAGTTATAATATTCATAAGTCACGATAGATTATGCAAACTATTTTTTGTCTGACTGCTGCAAAGTTTTCACATTTTTTTTCTGTGGCTGCAGGCCTTTTTGCAATTTTCTGCTATATGTGTTTCATACTTTTCAAACTGCATTTCCAATATTATTCAATACAATATGGATTGTTGTGGTAGTGTCAGAGTTATCATTAGAGGTGATTTCAGCATGATGCACTATAATTTAGAGGTTAATACGCCAAATCAGAATTAACAAAAATATACAATACATTGATATATTGTAAACATGTGGAGATATTCCTTCAAAACTATATTCATATGCATTCACTTGTCTTTTATAATGCCTAACAGTTTGTTAGACATTACTTGTCTTCCCCTTTTCATGGATTAAACTGTATTCCAAAAAGCATTTGTATGAGAGACTGTAGACTAGCCGACAGACTCTGATCACCAACGGTGTAATTAATTTTTTTTCTCTCTCATCAAAGCAGATTCCTCACCGTTCACACATAAACATTCCCTTTTAAATCTATCTGCATCGTGCAATGCTGCCTTCATTTTTGCCCATGTTCATTCTGTGGGAGATCCCTTTAGCCTCATTAACTCAAAACCTATCCAAACAAGCAGCCGTGTGGCACTTGTTTGATGATTTGAGCCCTCCGTTCCTGTTTCATGCGCTGATCTCAAAAGAAGAGGGAAGAAAATCGTCAAAACCACAAAGACGAGTTTGTCTTGCTGCAATTGCTATTCTCTATGCTTTGTGGGCACACTATTATTGTAAGCCAGAGTTTACAGGCTGGAAATGGCGAGAGCTTATAGCTCTATTCAGCCTCTGCATAATGTGTTTTTTTCTTGGAGGGCAATTCAGTGTTTGAGATATAGACACACCATTATAAAAACTAGAAAGATCTCACCACTTATTTAGAAAATAAATGCCTAAAGAACATTAGGCTATTGTGTCATCAACAAGCTCTGATGGTGCTTTTAAAATAAGCCGCAATCTATTCACCCAGTCGTTTATTTCATTACCAAGGTTGCCAGACAATCCAAACATGAAGCAATCCATTTGCATCGGCCTTGGGTAGACGAAACACAAAGTCCCATTGGCATTATAGTGAAGAGACTAGGGACAAGCTGACTGTCCCCTGGTCTGTTTCATCTTACAGTTATTAACAAAGTCACCACCATAATGAAAAAGAAGACATTAATATTCAAGAAAGTTTCCTTACTCAGAGGGCTCAGGTATTCTTAATTGCTTTTTCGTATCTGATTAGATTCTCTCCAGTGATTGACTTTACCTGCTCATTTATTTGTGGCTGATGAGAGAAATTAGTCCTGTAACAGTACTTTAATTATTCCTCCATTTACGAACAGGATTGAGGATTCTTGAACCTGTTTTGGGCTTTGGAGATCAGAGGCGTCTTAAGCGAGTTCAGGACAGCCCTCATGTTATCAAATTACTGTAAGTTATGATGTCATAATAGGTTTTATACAATACATAGTAATGACCTTGTGATCTGATTGGTCATAAAGTGTTGTTGTACGTGAAAACAGCATGATGTTTTTCCCAATCCCTGTATCAGTTTCTATGTGGAGTTTGCAGTTTCCCCCCGTGTCTGCATGGGTTTCCTCCAGGTTCTCCGGTTTCCTCCCACAGTCTAAAGACATGCAGTCAGGCTGATTGGAGATGCTAAATTGGCCCTAGGTGTGAGTGTGTGTGTGAATGTGTTTGTCTGCCCTGCGATGGACTGGCGACCTGTCCAGGGTGTATCCTGCCTTTCGCCCAATGACAGCTGGGATTGGCTCCAGCACCCCATCCCTGAAGGATAAGCGGTTTAGATGATGTGTGTGTGTGTGTGTGTGTGTGTGTATCAGTCCACTGACCACCGGTTACTGAGTAACAAAAATGGGCACAGTTTGCAACTTGTAGTGGAACTATAATATTAAAACATGTATTTGAAATAATATTTGGGGCTTCATTTATTGCTTTACTTTTTCTTTTACTTTTTGCACCTGCGACCAAATCACAGTTGTTATTCACAATGATACAAGCCAGAGTGTTCAAGCTTATTCATACTGCCTTTTAATGTTAGATGGTTTGGATTGTATACCAATATTTTTCCACCACACAAAATACTGAAATCTTTGGCACCAGGATACTGAATGTGTGCTTTTTCAAATGGCCATTGGTCCAGTACCAAGGGATCCAGTTTTATTGTCTTTGCTCAAGGTACCAACAGGACCAAATTGTACTCGAAGCTAACACTTACGATATTAACATTTAAGCTAGTCTTTAACAAGTGTTTTTGCTCATATTCTCACATGTGAAAGAGCCAAATATAAGCTTTGCTTCATTCTACTCATGATTCTGTGTAATTGTAGAGTGTATGTTTGTAAATACAGAAATATGCCCTACTTCATGTCAGCACAACTAATGATAAGCTACGCTAACTAGTAAGCAAGACAGCTAATGTGTCAATTCACTCACACACTTTACTTGGCTCTGCACAGTCCAGTACTATTTCAGTCTAACCTACTGTAGCCATTATTTTAGCTAACTAGCAAGCAAAGTAGCTAATTAACCAAATTAGAAATGACCAAAAACAGTAAAATTGGTAATCGCTGTTCTTAAGACAGGTCTGATGGTCTCTCAAGCTAGTGGAAATTAAACTTGAACTAGAACCGGAAGTTCTGCTTGGTTTCTGTTTGTGTCAGTTCTTGTTTTTGAATATGCAATGAAAAAAATGCCCTACGATTGTGAGAAGTGTGCATTTTGGCAAATGTAGCCTATACGACATTGACCAGTGAATGTTTGCCAGTAAAACCACTCTCTCCCACATTATCTAGGTGGTAGTACAGGCCGTCTGCATTATTACTGATAATACAGATATTTTTGCACTTTGTCTGTGAAACCACTTTCAATGAGATGGAAACCATGGTGTGTTAGAATACAAGAAGCACCTCATTTGAAGGCAAGCATTAGGCAGATGGTGATGCTGGCAAGTATTCACCTGGCTCTGATGGAACACTCTAGCTATTGATTAACATGGCACGTGTCTTTCCATGTTCAATAATCCCCACAAACCTGGCAGCACTACAGCAATGGTCCGCGGTGTCAAAATAGAGATATTTGAGCTGGTAGATGGCTGAGGCCGAGGCAATGAAGCATGGAGCGCATTACTGAGTTGAAGGAGATGTCTGCCGTTACCATCATGGGGGATAGTGAGTTGCTGACAAGCTACATGAATTATAGATCCAGGGTCCACTTTGAGACTACAGTGTTACAAAGTTTTACTTTCACAATGGAACAGCAATGCCTGACTCTTGCAAAGCAAGAACAAGTGTAGATCCCAATCATGCACCAGCAATCATTGTTGTGAGCAATGTTATTACTTTATTTGCACAGCAATTTTTTGCCAGCCAAAAAAATGTGTAACCTATCATTAAAAAGTTTGGAATCACATCTCCTATTAATAATTGTTATTTTATTCAAAAATAACTTCAAAAAATCAAATCTAATCAAATCACATGTATTTATTTATTTATTTATTTATTACACAATACACACACATTAGTATACACCAGTGTTGCATCATTCTAATATATAGTTTTATAAGTATTATAAGTTCTGAAATAAAAACTATGATATGTACAGTTATATACTTCTGCATACATGGAATATGTGAGTCTGAGGTAGATAAATGAGATGCAGGGTACGCAGGGGATAGAATATATATATATCCAGATTATACAAGATGGACAGATTGCTAGATTGAAGTTACAGTAAGATCAGAGTGTGTCTGTTTGAGGGATGGATGCAGTGTGGATTGTCTATGGAGAACATAATGATGATGATTCAAAAGTACTGGTTCCGTACTTTATGCTTCTGTACATTACTTACATAGTAAGTTATGTACACTACATACGTAGTGTCGATTTAAATATCTTTAAGTAGACACCAGAATATGTGTTTAGATGTTTTATTCAGAACAAGTTCATCAAATTATGTTAAGATATCTGCTTTGGAATTTGATCACCACTGAGGCATTCTGCATGTTAATTTTATTATAAATTCATCCTCAATGTTATATAGCTTTCTTAATTATTATGGAATCACGTGGAGCTTTGTTCATCATTCTGGACACATCTACAATTTGTTAATTTCTTACGGCTTCTTATAAATTATTTAAAACTTGTAATTGTACTTGCATGTGCACTAGCATACTAGCATCATATTAGAGTTTTGCAGATGTCTTTACAACATAATTGGTTCCATATTATAGAAACTAGTGATTTCATACTTTTGAATTCTAGTATACATACATTACAAACCCTGCAGCACATTCAGTAGAAACGAGGCATTGCATCTCTGACCACTGCAGGCGTGAGCAGAGACCATTACTGCTCTATCAGAGTCCTAATGAGAATATGAAGCTTCCTACCACATTTTCTCTCCTGTTGTGTTTGCTCTATGGTTATTAGTTGTTGTTTTCTTCCATACCCCTTTCCTGCTCCAAAAGTAATAAAGATGTATCTCAAAAACAAATGCCAGTATATTCTATTTGTTCTACCTTCATATATAACTGGCTCACTGCTGGTCACATGGCTGGTTTCATTGTTTTATCACAACATTGGAATACAAAGCAATTTCCACTGCTGACCTTACCAATATAAAAAGGACCCAAGGCTTTTTTTTTAGTCCATAGGCCGCTCTGAAACTACATGCCTCTGTATAATACTCTACAACCCCGAACTTCTCTCACATCTCTCAAGGTTTTATGGAAAGTACTTTTTGTGAGTGCAGACCATACTTTCAATTAATCGGCTATGGTTTGAGGAGTGAATACAAAACGGCACTTGGGCTAGAGTTCTGGATGGCTTCTTAAAGGCTGCACTGGAAGGCCAGGCCCTCTTGTTGAAGATCCAAAGGTAGAGTGTAGGAGAACAATAAACATTAAATAACTTCAAGTTTGTTCTAAAATTTTTATGTTAAGTTTAATCACTCAGTAATGTAATGAACACCATTAACACTCCAAGGACACTACTGGCACTGATAATTATTAAGAAATTAGACATGAAATTAGACTTATTTGGTCTGCCTGAAAGGTATAATAAGCAAGTGACAACTGCTAATTTTAAATTTGGCAGTAATCATTAAGCTTGTTATAGCTTTCAGGCAGTGCAGATAAATTTTCTATTTGAGAAAATGCTGAAATACTAAGGGTATTTGAGAAAATGATCTCAAAAAATGATCCCTTTTTCCTATTTTAGCTTTTTTTTCAGGTAGCAGAATATGGGCACCCATGCAACAGTGACTCCATGAAAAAGAAGGTATCTGTATGGTAATTTCGGCACAGATTTGAGGTTCAGACTCCCTCTCTGTGACGATCCATTTACTTTCTGTCTTGTCTATAACACGCTTTTTTCGACACACCTCAGCTTTGAAATGGATTTCTAATACGTTTTTCGGCCAAGAGCTTTGTGTCCAAATCGGCGTTGGGCCGGTAACCGTGTTACTAGCATTGGCGCTGTTTCGCGACACGAACAGTTTGCTGTGACCTTTACTATCTGAACTGATGTGGGAAAAACGCGGATCATCGATCTTATCTGAACTGTAAGGGGACTCCTGACTGCCTGCCATCACTTACAAATGACAAGTGATACTTCAGCGACAGGGCTACTGCTCCAAGAGGTGCCATTTTCACTGAGGCCGCAGAGGAGGAGAGAAAGGGCCAGGGCGGACCTCTAACAGCTAACGGCTCACCCACATTATAGTTGGGGCATTCGTTACCCATATGGCCAATTCGAAATGAGGGCTGATAAATGGCCGTACAGCGGCTAATGACTGCCCTCGGGTTCAGCATTACTGCTGCTGTATGTCATAAACGTAATATGAGAGAGATTATTTGATGGCTATCGTGTCGATCCTCTACGGTTCGACGACACAACAGTCTTATCAATGCATCACTCAGATAAGACTCAGTTCAGCGTTCTTCCTATTGTATTCCATAAGAAAAGATGGGAGGGAGGAGGGGGTGTTATCTCATAATCCTGACTCACGCATCTTTAAAATCTCTTTTTCCCCCTCAGAGCCTCCAACCACAATGCGATTAGGGGACAAGAAATTCAGAGACCGGGGTTTTAGTGTATATAAAATGTCATTTACAAGATTCAATTTAGTGGCTTCCTTTGAAACAGCTATAATGACTCTCTTATTGTGCTGCGGTTTTAATTGGATGCCATTTGCAGTATCTGCACTGTGCCGGCGCTGCTGGAGGAGGTCAGGAATGGCACAGGTTTTACTGCTCTCCACGAGGCAGTTCACTAAGTTGTGAAATTTGCAATTAGCGCTTTTTTTTTTGCTCAGATGAAAAATAAGCCCGTGCACAAACAAAAATAGCATCCTCCATGGTTACTCAATTGCGTCACCTCAGGAAAGTCTACAGGAAACTTTCAATTACTATTCTTTCAAAGCTTTTTTAATGTGTAAGTATTACATCTGAAATTCATCGAAGTAAGACAACAGAAGGTAGGGAGCTTTGCTACAGCACAGAGAACCAGGAGAGGCATCCAATTACTTAAATATTACACCAAGTTTGATGTAGTCTTTTCTGGTTAGCTTTTTAGAACATAAAAAGTAAATCTGCCTGTAGGAAAGAGGATAAAACTAGTTTTCAGTCTCATTTAATTTGCTGAAATGGTAACGTTGCTCTATAATTAAACAAAGGAGGCTGCATCGCAATAACCTTCCTTCTAGTCGGACTGCTTGCCAGATATGTGCTCAGTGGCTTCAGGACTTACTTCAGTTATGGATTTTCATCATGCTGTTTTGGATGCCGATCTGTTCTGGGACTTTGTCCAAGTATGGCTTCCATGCTGTTTTCCTTTGTATATACTATGGTGTACTTTGTCTATGTGGATTTGTGATTCCATGTTAGAACACCCCATCATCCTTCCCAATAAAAGCCCTGATTCCTCTTGACTTGAACTTCAGTTCTTATTCTGAAAATCTTCTTTGAAACTGTACCAAGGCAAAACCAATAGCTGGCACTCTGGCTCTTCATTATAAATCAATAGGCCTACACAGTCAGCATCAGAGCAGTGAATACCACAGCTTTCTGGATCTAAAGTAAAAGATGCTGGCCAATTAACGACATTTTTTATTGCAATCTATTAGCAAAGCTCCAGGTCAATTGCTGCATATAGGAAGGTTGATTGAGTATGGGCCCCCCAGGTGCACTTTTCCATTCTACTACTTCACTCATGTCCTGAAGGGATTAAATCCCACTGGTCTTTCAGTAAACTAATAACCCCAGCAGTAACCAGGTGGGAACACTAAATTAACCTTCAGCAGCCATTAGCTGAAAGACAAGGATTATCAAGAGGTTTTAGAGAGTGGCTGGGGCTAAAAACGCATTAGTTAGTGTGCCTCCATGTGAATGGAGCTGGGGAAAAGAGTGAAAAGAGAGTTTTCAACCAATTTGCTCAACTTTATTTACACAGGGCAAAACCACTGAGATACTGTTGGTCTTTTACAGGGCCAAGCTGACTGGGAAGGTTCAGTATGAAAGTAGGGATCTTGGAATCTACAGCCTTCCAGCGTAGCCCAGTGCCCAGTAGACCACAGCAGCTCTAACCACTAGGCTACAGACCAACCTTCATGCTTCCCACTTAATTCAATTTCCCAAAGGTTTAAGAATATTCTTTGCCTCAGTGTCTCTCCACAGTGTGTTCATCTGTGTAAACAGCACATGTCTGATAGCATGGTGTCTTCTGTGTCCTTCTCTTTCTTTTCGTGCTGCCGTTCACATTTCTGCATGCCATTAGATCCATATCACCTTGGCCCTAATACACCCTGCATGTGGCATCAGCAGATGACTTCTTTAAAGGAATATCGACTCTCTGTCCACTCTGGCCAGCACATTTAATTTTCACAATCCTGACCACAATAATAATGCTACTATTGATTATTCAGTGAAAAAAGAAAAAGATGTGTTACATGTTTATGCAAGCGAGCAGATAAACACACCATTAGAAAACCAAGTCTCACCGATGTCCTGGCAGTTTTAATATGAAGGAGACGCTTCCCCTCTCGCCCACTGCGTCGTTATCCAAGTACTCTAATAGGACTTTTTGATCTCCCGGTATCCGTCAGGAATACTAAGTTGCCCATCTGGCTGAAAGGAAATTGCATTTCCATTTCATATTCATTTTCCGAGGCCCCTCACTCCTGGCTGGCCTCGGTGCTCTGATGCAGTGTGAAATAGTCTCTCGAACCATCGGCCTCGGCTGTGCCAGTAATGAACAAGGAGGCGAGAGCGAAGGTCACGCCACCGCTGTAATTCCTATGAATTCATTGTGTTGTGGCCGTAATGAGAGACAGACGACTTTCGCAGTTGCCGCCCAGCCACAGTCTCGAATATTCTTCTGTTCGTCGTGTGAGGGGGGCGCAAGGAGGTCTTTCATTCTCTGACAAGACAAATCGTTTAACACACTACAGAGGATCGTGACACCCTGCACTGGCACTTTGTTGACTCCCATTACCATCCCTCTGCTCAAAATGGCCCCCTCCTCTCTGCTCTATACGTTAGGGAAACGGAAACAATATTGTAGCACACTCATATAGTGAACACAAATGAGTTAGTTTGTACTTTGCATTGTTTGCTTGTCAATCATTTCTCATATAAGTACCATGACAAATGACTTGCCAGTCACCTCACTATTTGAAGCTTTTCAAATGTATCAAACAGATGCTTTATGTACTCAAATACTACAGCTGAGAATAAGTTGTTCACAGGAGACGTCTGACACATGGTTCTCTTAGTATATTCGCACTTACATTTACACAATAATTTGCTCATTAGCTACCTACGAGCATGTTATTTAGCATGGTATCATGGACGCCAACTTGGGTTGAATATTGGGGGGCCAAAAAAAAAAAAAAAGACATGTCCTAATCTGATGACAGACATTAAATTTGGGGGAACAATACTGAAGTGTAAGCAGAAATCAAGGGTGATTATATGTCAATTATCAATCATTTATTTTATTTATTTTATTTGCTTTTGTTATCATACACTTTTGTGAAAAAGTTGATAATGTGATCTTTTTGCTCTGCTGTCATCTCATAATATTATGAGCAGATGAAAATGTTATGCTGCTTATAATGTTAGTTTATATTGTTATTCAGTGAAAATGTTTTTCATTAAAATACTGTCTCTGACAGACATCTTGCTTTTCATTTTGAGCTCCTGTTAACAGGCCAGCATTTTCACATGTATTTGGAGAATACACCGAGCAGCAAAATACACCCAAATAAGCCATTAGGATCGATAAAAATGAAACAGAAAACTGAGCCAAACTTTTTAAAACACAAATTCATGTCAAACCAGGGACCCTGGGGGCCAAAATGCTACAGAGGTTATCTTTTACTCTCATCTAACGCTCTGAATTCAGTTCATTAAGGCCTTGCTAATTAGCTAATGAGCTGAATCAGGTGTGTTTAATGAGACAGTGTGCTGAAGTCTGCAGTGTTTTGGCCCGCAAGGACTGGAGCTTGACACATGTGGTCTTCAGGCTGAAAACTGTTACCCAATCACAAGTCGGCAAACTGTCAAGGGTAAACAGATGAATCTGTTCTTTTAAGAATTCTATTTTTATTGAGCAGAGTTCCATTTCGCTTAGCAGCGCAGACACTGTATGTGTGAATGGACAGCGCATGCAAACTGTAGTCACGTTGACACAGGCACTTAGAGTAAAAGAAAGACAGAAAACTGCAGCTTGTTCGTTGGTGATACTAACCATTCTAAACCTGAAGGAGGACAAACATGCATATGATATCTCAAAAAGAGATCTCTGTAAGGAGACACTGACAACTATTAAATAAAGGACTAATTTTACAAGGAGAATAAGAGCATTTATGAGTACTAAAAGTTTACAGGAGGTTAGTTAGATGTAGAGATTATTTTAATAAATATGTTGTATTTTTCACACTCTCAGACATTTACGACTGGACATATTTTTGGCCAGTTGCAGCTTTTGGTGAGTTTTAAATAAACTTTCTACTATTTGTTCTGTTTCGCTCTACAGCGTGCAAGAGAGTGTGAAAAATACAACATATTTATTAAAATAATCTCTACATCTAACTAACCTCCTGTAAACTTTTAGTACTCATAAATGCTCTTATTCTCCTTGTAAAATTAGTCCTTTATTTAATAGTTGTCAGTGTCTCCTTACAGAGATCTCTTTTTGAGATATCATATGCATGTTTGTCCTCCTTCAGGTTTAGAATGGTTAGTATCACCAACGAACAAGCTGCAGTTTTCTGTCTTTCTTTTACTCTAAGTGCCTGTGTATCCTTAGGTTGCTAGCTACTCAACACTACACTCATAAGACAATTCATTCTTATTTTCAAACTTTTTTCTGCAGCACATTTAGAAAACAGTCCAAACAAAAATGTACCCCGTGACTACCCCTACTGCACTTACAAACTAGCTGGATGTAATGGGAAAAAATGAACCTGGCATCCCTGCATAACAGGGAAAGACCCCATGAGTGAAATAAGCGCATGTGGGAAACAGCAGTTTTTCTGGTTGCCGTAACAACCCTGCAGCGTATTATTAAATGCAATTTCACTAAAGCTGTTTTCAGACTATTCTATGCAGTTTTACTACTGAGGCTTTTCTTAAGCTTTGTGCTAGGATTGGGAGGGCGTGGCCACCCCTTCTTTAGCTTTGGGGGTGAATGACCCCAGTGGCCTCCATAGTTGGTGCCTATGCTTGTTACAGCACTAAACGGACCTATCTGAGTAGGTCACATTCCATTTTCCAGTTTTCTGGGTATTCTGTAACTGTAAGGGTACATTCCAAAAGCAAGGCTGCAGTGTCCTCAGTCACTCTGTCCTTTGAAGTTTCCTCGTTTGAAATATATAATGCAAAACAGAGCAGTCAGAAAAGGACAGGAAAGGAGTCTGTGCATGAAATTTGATAGAGAAAATACTGTTGATGTTGATGATAGAAAGCTGGCAATCATCGCTTTCATTTGTTTGTAATTAAATGTTATCTTGCAAAAAAGCTGTTTAACACACTGAAAGCAGGTGCATTTCACACTCTGCCTTCAATTTACACCCTCCTAAAGAGATATGCAATTAAAGAAATAGTGTACTGTTTTACTATACATATTGTTTGGCCTTTTTAACAACTTGTAGTACAATTTGCATAGCACTTTTATTATTAGTATTGGCTATCCAATGGGCTAATTGTCTAAACCCTTCTTAGAAACACATGCTGAATTTTATTTTAGAAAGCTGACATAAACAAAACTAACACAATTTCAACATGTACAAGCTTTTGAAGCCAGGGCCTTTTGTGAGTTATGTTGGGTCATCTGCATACCGATAAGCCTTTGCGTTATCTGGTATGTAGTACACATTAGCCATGTGCATCAATTAGCCTGTTGTTTGTTATTGATATGCACAACACTCTGGTATGTGGGATAACCTAGGTAGCTTTGGCAGCTATTTGTTAATTTGTCATTCATGTCATGTTCATGTGAGATTATTGGTTTCCCAATGTTATTGAAGGAATCGTACATATCAGACCAATCAATCAACAACTCTTGGAGGCATAGTTAGATCTGCATGTGTCTTTTTGTGAACCTAAACCTGAAAACACTTGCTAACTCTGCCTGATGGTACTTGGGAAGTGAAATCAGGATGGGGATGTGAGATTGGACTTCACACCAGTGCTGTAACTGTAGCTGTGTCTTAAAGCTAAGGATGCAGGAAGGCTGTTACATTGCTGAAGGCTGTCCATTTTCTTAGCATTCTTCAAATACAGCCTTGATGAGTCCTTCATTTTTTGAGAAATCAAACGATGCAGCTGGTGTTTCCTTTAAGACCTTCAGTCACCCACAATCCTTCACACGCAGCGCAAAACCATTTGAGAATGGGGAAAGCAGCCGTGAGTGGTGAGATGCTGCAGGCAATGCAATATAATGAAGTCTACATTTTAATTTAACATTTTTTAATGTAAAACTCAAACATGGCAAGCTGCTTAGGTCAGTAAACTGTGATGTGTTGGTACAGCCTGCTGTGGCTGTCTTGTTTGTGTGTGAATGAGCACTGAAGAGAAGTCTTTGTGGACCAGTGCTAGGAAGGTTTCTCATATCTCGTTTGCAGCCTTCACTTTGAAACATGTTTGCACGTTTTCCAAATTGCTTCCCGTTGTACCTTTTCCTTGGGGATGTCTCTATAGGTTCTGGACATAGGCGCTTTTTTTCCTAATAGCTCTTTTTTTTTTTTTGCTTGCTGCATTTGTGTGCAAATGTGTGTTTGTTTACACTTTTCTCTCATAACAGAGTGAGAGAGCAGAATAAAACCTTGTGTATTTCTTTTTCAATAATTTTTTCTAGGCGCCATTATTTGGAGTAACACATATTCCAGTTCAACTTTGCCTTGAGCACCATGTTTCCCGAGCCGTTTGTTGTTGCTGTAAAGCATTGCAGTCCTTGGCGCGTTTGTTCTGCTCCCAGCCTCCTGTCACACACTCGGAGCTCGCTGCTCTAAATGAGTCACTTGCGCCCGAGACCCCCAGCACCTGCTGTTCGTCTGCTCACGCCTTTTCCTCTCTCTTTCACCAAAAAAAAAAAAAACACATTCATGCAACACAACATGGAGTTAAAGGAGAGATGACAAGCCTGTAGTAGCTTCTATAGCAGACTTCTATAGCCACTTCTGCCTGAACTGTAAGGCTGTGTTGGTTTAGTGACTCCAGGGCTAACCCCGGCTCGCTCAATCGATGAGCCTAATTAATGCTCTCTTAATTCTGTTTGCCATCAGGGCAGAAGCCATTAGCAGTGATGTACAGTGTCTGGAGCGATGGCATCCCGGCCACACCTCGTTCATTACAGCGGACATGCGCCCTTGAGAGACGATAGCTCCCAGCTACAGACAAGCGAAAGGGGCCTCAAATTCTTCCAGTCCATCCTGATTAGGGGATAACTAACTGGAAAGCCTCCCCCCAGGCTGGGAAGTGTCGGAGCTGTAATTGGGGCAGATTTGGTTACTATGGCGATGGGTCCAGGAAGGATCTGTTTTAGGTCTAAGCTGCAACTGGCCAAGCGCAGGAGGTGGGGGAAATGCATCAATATCAGAGACAGAGGGACTGCTCATGCCCACAAATGGGCTTCTTCAAAGCAACAGGCCTTAAGCTTGAAGCGGGCCAAAGAAACTGATTTGAACACAGCTCACGCTGTTACCAATTATACTCATGCTGCCCTGACAGAAGATACATTTCAATTCGTCTACATGTATTTAAGAACGTTTTGTAGAAATGTGTCAAAATGTCATCAGCATGCTGTTCGCACAATTTTTCTACTAAGACTTAGAGAGAGACTGAATAAAATTGCTCTTGGCTATGCCACGTTTCTGAGTAAAGACTCCAGGTTTGATGAACCGACTAACCAAGTGAACTGAAGCTCTGCACTTAACTGCAGTACTTGTGCCGATCAGTAGAGGGCATTCTCTCACCTCCATAACCCATCAATCTTACTCGCTGACATACGTTCTATGAAAAACTTCATTTTTACGGAACTTTTCCGCTTGCTTTCATGGCAGGAACATGTAGTTCTGCAGGCAACAACGTTCAGATATCCCTCCTCGGCGATATATCTGTTTGTAGACTGTGACATATCAAGATTGACTAGGGATGACAGACTTCACAACATCTGGCTTGTGCTCTGGGAGTCTAAGGGAAATTAGATTAGGCTCTTGAATTGGTGGAGATGGCTCATAATGCACTGAGCATAGAAGAAAAAAAATACTTCCGCCATAGCGCTGTTTGTAGTTGCTGTATTAGTCATAGACACACACGCAGCTGTTCCAAGCTGCCTGCCAGCTTCGACAAATGTGAAAAAGCAAGCACTTGAGAGAACAGTTGCTGGTGATGTTAAATAAAGTAAATAAATGGAACTGTGCATTAACTTGCCAGAAATGAAAATGAATGCCTCATTTTCAGACCCTTAAAGTGTTTACCATGGGTGTGGGTATTAAAGAATAACAACAGCAACAACCACGAATTAGCATTCGAACTAGTATCGCCAACAGATGTTTGTGAATGCAGCAGTGCGAAAATCTCTCTAACACCAACAGCGAGACACGCTTGTCAACCCCCAACAAAAAATGAGAAAGTTCTACAGCACCCTTATACAGCAAGTGTTTACAGACCACAGTAATGGAAGCTGAGCCACACAAAGCAGCAGTAGATGTAAAATCGCACTTCATGTCCACACCGGGTTTGTTTACTGCAACCCAGGTGAGAAGTCTTTGGGCGCGGGTCATGGACCCTCAGGCTGCTTTGTCGCGTGGAAAGATACGGGTCATGTTTGCTAATAAAAGAGTTGGCAGTCTTGGAGTAGAAGTGACATTTGGCCCCAGAGCTGTCCACTGCTGACTGCCAGAACAGGGGGGAAGATGAGCTGCAGGAGCAAAGAAGGGGACCGCTGGCCATCCATGCTGCCCTGTAGCAATCTGGCTAGAGCCCTGGACCAGAGGAGCAGTGGAGCCGCTGATAGAAATAGCCAGGGAGGAAATGTATTGCAGGGAACAAAGAAGCAATTTGAGAGGATTTGACAGGATTTAGGTGAGGGAGTTATCACGCCTTTTAGCGAACGCTCCCCTCCCTTCAAAGAGCTGCTGGAGAGCAGGCTATTCGGGCATTCAAATCCGTGATATGATTTGCCGATCCGTCTCCACTTGTGAAAAGAGATGAGGGGGGTAATTGAAACGTTTGCTGTGAATTTTTCCTTTTGGAGAGAAAGACTGAGCCTCAGAAAGGGAAAATAAGCGCTGGAATTACCAAGCGTGTAATGTCACCTGTGAGCCAATAGATGATAAATATTGTTTGGCTTGGGAACGCCACCAGCAACAACGGCCAGCTCTGAGAACAGTGACAAAAGAATGGTGTACTTGAAGTTGGCCTGAACATACACACACATAAACAAGCAGCACACAGAAGAAGTATGAAAGTCCGGACCCATCCAGCACTGCCGGTTCCTCTGGGCTGGAGGATCAGGAGACTGGCAGATACGGCTGCTCTGCAACTTTCACTCAAAGCTTTTTCTCACAACGCTTCATCGATCCTTCCCAGGCCTGCCTGGCCTCATGCTGAGTGCCTTCCTCAGCAGGAAGGGCAGCCCACACAGGAGTGGGAAAGCCTTTGCTTCTCTCTCTTTTTCCTTTCACCACATCCTAGGAGTCCAAGCAGATGGGCTTTGGCTCACCAAATCAACTACACTACATGGTTCTTTAGAACACAATTGTCAAGTGACTGCTTTCAGAGCCAGCTTGAACCAGTTGAGAAGGTGATTTGTAGTGGTGGAGTGGAATTAGCACAGTTTAGCATCAAGAAATGGGTTTTCTCTGTAAGGGTGGAGATATGACAATATATTATGAGATATTATGTCACAATAAGCTTTTCTGAGCATATTGAGGTATTGTCAGTGCTTCCACAACACTGAACATATTACCATACTATACATACGCAGCATATGGGCGCAGCATATGGGCGCTGTCGGGACTAAACCTTGTATCTCTGAAATGGTATCTTTTCAGGAGAAGGAAAAAATGTATGGAACAAGCGTTTTTTCCCAAGTCATTTTGGAGCAGTTTTCACACAGCATGAAGGACAGCAGGCATTTTTAAACTCTGAAAAAAAGAAAAGAAAAATGACAAAATAGCAGACAAGAGATTTTGTTTCGACGATCCTGAGTTTTGGGCATTAGGAGACCTCTCTGGTGGACATGTGTAAGTACATGCAAAGTGCGGAAGATCATTTTGTAAAGTTGGCTGTGCTACAGACCCCTTCCCTGAGCGAATGAATCTGATGACTGCGAGTGCGATGAGTATTCTAAGGGAACTCAAGTTAGCTGTTAGTCAACACTTGGTAACTGACATGGAATTTAAGCTTGGTCTTCTGAGGACCATGATCAGTTTGCATTTGTGTCATAAATATCTAGCAGGACCTCTTTTTTGAGCCTGTGCATGTGGGGTTAACACATGAAGACACATGATGTGGTCTGAAAACTCATGTGAAATCCAAACTGACATCTCTGACTTATAAATGATTATTCCAGCAATATGGCAAACGGACACCATATTTTATCGGGGGGGCGCTCATCAGTTTAGCTTTCCTATCTCGAAAATCTTGTCAAACTCATGCTGTGCATTTAAAATTGGTTTTGAGCTCATTTGTTCTTTTTTCTGCAACTAGACAGAAATGATTTAGCCATAAATAGCAATTGCTTTAATCATGCACGCCTCAATATCACGAAAGCATTTTGAATCTCAGTCAAAAAACTAGTCAAGCATACTGAAAAGTTGTGTTATTTATTAATCTGATTTTAATGTGGAGCGAACAGTACAGTGATGATAATGGTTTCATGTACCAAGAATTACGCCTCACTTCCCCCTCTCTCAAGCATGTGTAAACGCTTGCTTGTCATTCACATATGCACTTATACGGCTTGAAAGGGGGAGCGAAAGACAAATACTGTATTTATGCAACCATCTCTTCTGCAATGCAACGCAGTAGAGAATCAAACACAGAGATCAGAGCTCGCTGTTTGCGCATTCCATCACGCATCACTCTTGCTATTTAAGGCCGCAAGCGTTTTGCTCACCACCGCTGCTCTTTTGTTTGCACTGAAGAAGAAAGGATCGAGCCTGCATAGATGCAGGGCTCCTGACTTAGCTTACATTTGAGTCAAGATTCTGAGAGGGAGAACCAAGAGAGCTTTGTGATTTCCTATCCAGAGCAGCTGCCTGAGCACAGCTGAAATCTCATGGCCTGATCTGAAGCCGCAGACAAACATTCGTCTCATTTGTGAGGTGGAATCACAGGAGCAGCAAATGAGGTGAAGGAATTTCGGGGAGGAACTGCGCTGTACGATGAATTATTGAAAACAGTACAATCTTTCATCTCAGCGTAATCACCAGCACGTATTTTGTTTATCTTCCTTAAGTAGCATCTGCTGCCAGCGACGTGCTTTAATGAAAGCTGATTTGTTTTCACATAATTGAGAAGAATCCATTTCCAAGCCTGTAGCGAGATGTACAAGCACGAAAATGGTTAATTTTCTGCAGTGCAGGATCCCTGAGACACATTTCCCGCTCCTGCATTTGAGGGTTGGTTCTTAGTGCAGTCAATTTGTGGGTCCAGTGATTCCTTTTTTCCCCCTAAGAAATGAAATCACAGTTTGAAAGAGTTCACCATTAGCTTTCTGATGTGATTGTACTAATTGAGATACACCATCTGTCCAAGAAAAGGAAACAGAATGATTCTTGAACCTAATTTTAGCTTTGAACAGCCACACGTCTGCACACCATGAATGACATGTGCACTGCTTGTACTCGAAGCTGAAGGGAGGAGAAGAAACGGTGCAGCGTGAGAGAATGTCAGCAATAATTTGCATCCCGTGAAAGACTGACAAGACAGCGGCCCTCTCTCCAAACCTGACGCCTTCAGCATCAATGGCGGCCTTTCAGCCGCAATGATACAATGATGGAAGACGTTAGAAGAGTGAAGGAGCGCCTTTTTTGTCATCAATGATTGCTTTTCGTCTGCAATTATGCAAACAGCAAGATCACAGGTGTTGAGGTGCTTCAGATTACACTTGCATACAGATAGCAGGATGTCAGGGTCTTGTTCAGTTATTATTGTCCCAAGCTTTGGACTTCTCTACAAAAACCCTTTAAAAACACTGACAGTATTAGTATTTCTGCACATATACATAGTTTTTCTCTCTCTATTTTGCCACACGCAAATTCTATTTTAGGTAGCTGAAAATCGAGGTTTAGGAAAACGCTCCCATTGCATTTTATTTGAGGCTTTACAGGGTGACTCACACATGCACACCATATTTTAGAATGTTGTTTTTCTTCTGACTCCTATTTCTTTAAACTTTAACAAAAAAAAAATCTTACATAGTGCTGCTTTAAATAGAAACAGTGCATTCTATTCTTTCATTTTTTATCAGATTTTATTCTTTCAGTTTTTATCAGGTTTTACTTTTTTAAGATAATACTTTTATTTGTACTCTGTTATTTTAATTATATCACTTTACAAATCTTTTGATACCATTTTACAATAACACTGCCCTTATAAAAGGTTTGCGAATGCTTTAAAAGTTGCGTATTAGGTCATAAACACCTTTAAAATGATACCTATATATATAAGGGTAGTCTTATTGTAAAGTGGTACCAATCTTTTTTCAGTCATATTTTGTATTACTTTTATATTTTGTGTCTCAGTCTCCCTGTTTGAATCTCTTTGTAAATACGTTTAAAAAAGGTGCTATATAAATAAGTAACATGTATATGTATGTACGTATGTATGTATTATTACTGTTGTTGTGTTAGCCCCCTATCTGAACTGACCATGATGTTCCCAAGGGAAGTCTCAGGTTTGGAACTCGACTCAACTCACTCAATGGAGATAAACGCACCTCATAAGCAGCATAAAATATGATCAAAACAAACAAGCAAACAAAGAACCCTGACCTAGTCTGTGAAGTCTGTGACTTCAAACTGCATGACTTTACACAAATTTAAAAGAGCAGCACCTGTTCACTTATCTGTCCTTTCCCACGAAGTGGGCATAAGATGCTTTGGGAGTTTCCTCCTCAGCTCTCTGTGGCTGCTAATAGAT
>JAILXH010036094.1:36270-51631 GCA_023558415.1 Piaractus mesopotamicus
TGCAGCTTGGTAATGAGCAGCAAAGCAATGGCGAGCTGGCCTGGGGCCCACCAATGTGCTGCCTCACACAGGCTATTCTGGGAATCAATTAACCTCCTTCTCTCCATCTCAGAGAGGGGTCTTCTGCAGAGTCCTGCAGTTTTTAGATAACCACTGACTTTTTTGTTTACCAGAGGATATTTGTGCAGCGATTCTCCAGTGTGACCATCAGGATGCTGATGCACAGTGTCTTCAACATGACAGAGCCAACGCCCACCCACTGCGCAAATGTGGTGTCATACACTAGTCAAAGAAAAAAGAAAAGCAAAGAATGATGCCCCATATGACAGTCAGTCATTCTCCTTTGTGCGGAGTGCTATATTTCCTCTGTTTGAGCAGGATTAGGTGCTCTGACTCTGACTGCCATGGTTATTTGCTCAGCATAGAGCCTGGATGGTAGCAGCTGAGCTAAGAATGACATTCTGTTTTTCTTTCTGTGTTGCCTACATTGACGATATGGCTTATGAGAGTGACAGAATTTATTTCATTGTTCAATGCAGCCACAATACACAAATAACCGTTATTAGCGAGAAACCCATTCTGTAGGCATGGAAGAGGAAAGGAAATTCTAAAGCTAAAATACAGCAGTCAAATAGGCCTTCTAATTAACACCAAACAGCCAGGTTTCAAATGTTTTTCATTGCATGCCACCTTGCTGTGCCCTACGTTTTAACATCAAAAGCAGGCGAATACTATAGAAAAAGCACTGTAAAAGTCAGAGGTCACGTTTCATTTATGTCATTTCCAGTCAAAATGGCGACAATTGTAAGTATTTTCCAGGAGATATTTCTCAAGATTAGATTTAAGATAATCCACTTGCATAAGGAAGAGGTAAGTCAAGGAAAATAAGTGAAAAAACAGGAATTTCCAAAACAGGATTTCTAAAAAAATTCTGAAAGATATAGAGAAAATGGAATTCCTAACAACAGTGCAAGATCTGGTAGACCACCAAAACTGTCACCATCAGACGAACAGTACTTATCTTATTTTATCTTTGAGAGAGAGGAGAAAAAAGCAAGCTTCATTCTCACTTTGGATCTACAGGTATTTCTCTCCATCCTTCCACTGTGAGAAGATCACTCAACGTTATGGTCTCAAAGGATGTGTAGCTGTCAAGGAGCCATTACTGAGAAAAAGAAATAAACAATAAATGGGACAAAATTGTATTAATCAAACAAAGAAGCTGCTGGTGTTCTCAGAACAATGGACTGAACACCTCAGAGTCCAGAACCTCAACATCATTAAGTGTTTTAGGATCACCTGGACTGTGAAAACTGGAAAATGCAACCAGCATCTAAGACCAAACTTTGGAGGTATAGAACAATATCATTGCAGATTTCTTTGAAAAACTGAAAGCAAGCCCTTTAAAAAGAATAGTAAACACAATTGTATTATATTTAGTTGGTGTGGCTTCTGTCTAATTTTCTGTGAAATATGTTTTCTGCTTTTTTTCCTGACAATGAAAAATGAACTTGTATTTTTAACTTGTACCTAATGGCCATTTTGACTGGAAATTAAATAAATGAGGGTCTCTGGCTTTTGCACAGTACCATACATCCATCTTGAATAAGCTGCAAATTTGATTAATACTGCACTTATCCAAGTCAGTGCTTTGCTGATGTGAAGTGTATTTAGCAATGATAAGAAATGTGATTACTGTCTGTGCTGTTTTCTTTGTAAAAGGCAGCAGCATCCTCACGTCCTGTATTGTGATGTGTTCTTTTTCTTTACACTTAAAACACTCATTCAGTTTTATTCATGAGTCATTACGTCTTATGCCAAACTGTAGGCTGCTGAAGTTGGATGAAAAAGAGGAAAAAGAACCTACCTGAAGATATAAAAGTCAATATATTGCAACATGGCATTGATGTTTTTTTTTCGTATGAGATTAGAAATTGGTAACAGGACCCCTATTGCTTGAGAGAGCGACACATTTTGCTCCCCTTATCACCTCTACTAAAGATTCAATTTCAAACTATTGTGCTGTAGATAAAATCCCATTCATCCAAGGCGGCACTTTTTTTCGACCACAACTGAAATGACATGATCGCCACCTCTTTCTTCGAGGCACAGTGGTTTGCTCTTTCTGGCGGACATTGTCCATGTATGCCCATGGGGTACAGTGGAGTGATGAGCTGACAATGTTTGTCCAAGTGCTTTGTGATTGCACTATGGTTTGATGCTGATGTGAGCAGCATTATTGATGCTGTTGTCATTCATGGTTCACCTCAGATTAGTACAGCCTTGTCGCAACTGAAACATGACACAAAAAAATAAAGGTCCCTAATAGGTTCTAGGCTCGGTTGTATGGAAGAAAAACTTGGTAACACTTTATTTGGATCGCCCTCTGTAGCTGCTTTGTAGATGTGCATCATGTCTTCAGGTTGCGTCTAATATCTATCAAATTCTAACATCTAATCTGTTAAACCCTAACATTAGCCTCAACCAAAAACCTAATCTTAACTCTAACTTCGGTCCTAAACCCAACCTTGGTGTTAATACTAGCTTGTTTATAATTTCAGTATCTGTAGAGTATCTACTGGGGGCTAACTAAATTAAGTTTGACCAAAACTTTTTCCGTAGTATAGAACCTTCACATAGGAACACTCAAATAATTTAGACTTTACACAACAACATAAATATTAGTGCCATCTTCCATTAGCTTTTTCTTGTTTATTCACCTAAACAATTAGCTACACTGACTGACTGATTCTGTTGTCACTTTGTTGTTCTAAGAAGTACAATTAGTCAGCACTCTTTGAGACTTTTCTTTTTTTCATCTTTCACATTTACAGCATTTGGCAGATGCTTTTATCCAGGGGTAGGTGAATGTAATGCTGGGCATCTTGCTCAAGCAGTCTTTTTGATGTAGCACAGTGTTCTTACTGAAACAGGGAACTGAACCTTGGTCTGGCGTGTAATGGGCAGCACTGTTATCCACTATACTACACCAACCCCTCATTGTACAGCACAGGACAGATATTGTTATGACAGGCTGGTTGACTTTTGATATTTGGACATATTGGAGTGGAGTATTACGTTTTAAGGATATTTGCTTAATTCACCTGATAAGAAAAATTAAGTTAGATTTTTTACAGTCTATCATGGAAAGTTCAAAACGTCATAACGTACAAATATCAAAAGCCAAAAATGACATGTCTTTAGCATGTCAAGATCTGTGCTTAGTACACACAGTGTAATTTATGTATCCTGCATTAAATGATCCAATGGTATAATTTTTTGACCAATTATGCAAGGATTGGTGTAGTACAGTGGGTAACACTGCTGCTGACCACACAGCAGATTAGGGTTCAATTCCTGCTGCATCAAAAAGAGTCCTAGAGCAAGACGCCCAGCACTACGGTATGTCACTCTGAATAAAAGCACCTGCCAAATGCTGTAAATGTAATCTAAATATTAAAGGAGAAAAGTTAATGTGGCTCAACGAGTTTTGACTAATTGTACTTCTTAGGGCAACAAACATTCCTCTTTTAGCTCAACTAAATATTTCTTTTTGTACCGACAACAGAATATCAGTCAGTGTAACTAATTCTTTACAGAAGTAACTTGTCTTTTTATTCAGGTATATCAGTATAATCATGAAAAATCAGCACTTAGTAGAAACTTTTGGAAATTTAACATCTACTATTACATTTGTGTAAATCATAAACACTACACCTTAAGGATTTAGCAGTGAGTTTAGAAGTTGTGACTTGTCTTGACTTAATGACTTCATTTGTATAAAATGAAATGAATTTGCTCTTGCACTTTATATTTCCATGAATTGTTCTTAAGCAGGAGACAGACCAAGCTAGTCTCAGACTAACATGATGGTCAGTGGGCTTTTCCAACTACAAGTCCTTTTTTAATGTAGGACTAGGCTTAATCTGTGTCCCAACAAAACTGAGCTACAACATGCAGATGATAACATTTTGTAGTCATGGAGACTGCTATAAAACATATTTTCAAAAAATGTGACCCCGAGTGCTGAAATGTTTTCAGTTCTGTGAGCCAAAGTAAAGAAAAAATAAAGATGTGCCATGATTGTAGAAAAACTAACTGAAGGCACAAAATGCAGCCTGTGGAAAAGAGAGGTGACAAAGATAAGTACTGTTATGATTTGAAATATCTCTCAAATAGATGTCTCAATGTTGAGAAAAGAGAGCCAGCTAAGCATTAGACCTTTATGAGTCACATAATGAAATAAAGTCAACAAAAAAACATGTTTCAACTAGAAACTCTGACTGCAAGGGGACTTGGGGGGCCTCAGACCATAAGGATACTTGAGAAAATCCACTGTATATGTGAACATTGGACGAATGAGTAGCCTCTGAATATGTATAAATTACTAAATATATTCCATAAATTAAGAAATATTATCTGCTTTCAGGTTTTCTTTTTACAATTATTATTGACTCATGGAATTTTGTTGTTACCGTTCAAACCGGATGTGAGCATTTACCCTTCCATGTACAGTGCTCTCTACAAATATTGGCACCGCTGATAAACAGGAGCAAAACAGGCTACAAAAAATATTCTATGTTGCTCATCCTCCAAAATGTTCATTAAAAATATTAACTAAAATCTAGCCTTTTTGAAGTACAGTAAGTGCAATGCCTAACTTAAATTATGATTTTTTTTTTTTTCAAATCTGTGTGTGGCACAATTGTTGGCACCCCTTCATTTAAAACTTGTGCAGCCTCTCTTTGCAAACAGCTCTGTCTTCTCCCATAATGCTTAATGAGCCCATTCCTCCATACAAAATCACTTTAGATCCTTTAGATTTCGAGGTTCACGCTTGTGGACTCTTCTCTTTGGCTCATCCCACAGGTTTTCTATTGAGTTTAGGTCAGGGGACAGGGATTTTTGTGTTGATTTTGAGGTATCCTTTGGATCAATGTACAGCTGGAAGATCCAACCATAGCCTCGTTTAAGTTTTATCGCTGAGGCAGTCAGGATTTAATTTAATATCTGGTACTTGATGGAGTCCATGATACCATGTATCTGAACGTGGTCTAGGATTTTTAGAAGAAAAACAGCCCCACAACATCACAGATCCACCACCATACTTCACAGTGGGAATTAGGTACTTTCTGCATGGCTGTCTAGGTGTCCATGCCAAACTCACCTCTGGTGCTTGTTGCCAAATGTTAGTCTATGTCACCTCATAGACTAATTTTGTTCACTTTCCTAAAAATAAATGAACAAATTTCCAGTGTTGCTCAAAAAAACATAAGACAAATGCAAAATGTTTAATCTGACTGTTCAGGTCTTGTTTTATTGATGCTTTGTTTGTTTATTTTTTCTTAATGAAAGTGTTATTGTGACATTGTTATTTATCCAATGTATCAATTGATTATCAGGCTCTTCATGATCTGAATCAGGTGTTCTGAGGCAGAGAATACATACAAGGTATGTGGATCCACAGGACTGGATTTCAGAACCACCCATCAAGATCATGCACTGGATATACATTTCCTAATGGACCACTTTCATTTGTACATAACGCATTGTTTTAAATTAAGTCTTTTTCATTTTTTTTTAAATTTGAAACATCTTAAAGAAGCACAATTTTTAAATTGGCTTGTGGTATATAAATACTTCTTCTTTATATGTTGTGCTTTGGCCATGTGTTTCAAAGTAGATCTGAATAAAAGAGAGTCATGTGACTTTATTCTCTACACTTAACTGACCTTCTTCATGGGCTTTTTTTTTTTTTTAATACAGAATACCATTAAGGGAAGCTACCTGCTGAAAGTGTTAAAATGCAATGCTGAGTATGTTCTTAGCAGCAGTGATATTAATACATTGACACTATTAATACATTTAACACTTTTATGGATCACCTGACATGCAAGTGAAAAGCAATTAGTAGACTGTTAATGTTTTCTTTGTCTGTTTTTATTTTTAACACAGGCTTAACACAGTGTTAATTCAGGTTTGTAACACGCCATGCTCCCAAAAGCAACCACTAGAATTAATGAATTGCTCCTGTAAAAAAACTTTTCTATTGTTTATTGTGAAAATGCCTTCAAATATCGTGATGCTGTATTTCTGCCAAATTGCCTACACTTACCCATAGGGTACTTATTCCCTCCAAGCTCACACTAAAATTCTGAATTGTCAAAAGAACTCAACAGTGAGAATCTGATTTGTCAGTGCTACAAAGACTGTTCCATATGCATTTTCCTGAACTTTCTAAAGTCACAGATTGAATGTTTAAGGTAACTTTAATGCTGCAATTGTCATATTTAGTGGACTGCCAGGACTGCAGCCTTTATTGAAAACTGGAATGCATTGTGTCCCACTAAGGAATAGTTGTGAGGAGATATCAGAGGAGTGATGTTGACATACTTAAATATATTCATATGATAACATGTCAGAGCAGTCAGAAAATGCAAATAAATGCCCTGTGAGGATTTCTAGAGTGAGGCAATAGGTCAATCCCATGCATGATAGCAGTCGGGTTTCACCCCAAAGTGATTCGCCCTGTCAGTTTTTTGCACTTTGCTCTCAGGGGAATAGCTCTGCTCAGAGTATGCATGTTTAGCAATTCTGTTAGATATATTTCACTGACTTTTTAAGGCTCTTTTTCCTGCCAATATCCTCCTAGTCCTACTGCAAGATCCTGTGATTCAAGCTTTGGCCTTGATCTTGATGATACTGTGTGAGATGATCTTACAGGACTACTCTAGACTGTAATACTCTAACAGTTTTCATGGGCTTGTACACACTTTTCTTTGCCCTTGTCAGTTCATTATCAATTGAAGTTTGGCAGTGGAAATGGGTAAAACAAGGTTTATCAACTACCAAGAAAGTTTGAGCATTTCTATACAGCTGATCTCAAACACATATATCTCACTGATCTGATGAATTGTGTGATCAATGATTGGGTGATTGACTATGATACTTTAGAGTTAGTGTCCTTCAAAACTGTGACATGAAGTACACCTAGTTTTGACAGGTCCTGGAGAAGAGGAAAGAAGGGCTTCAAGCTGTGCTTTGATGGGGTGTTGATCACTGAAAAGGTCTTTGATGCAGGGTAGATGGCATGGCAGACTGAACTACAGTAGGTTTGGGGTGAGGCTGGGTTGGCAGGATTGTGAGGATCAAAAGACAAATGATGTCAACGCTGCGCATCTGCACACATCTCCCTCTCAAGGCCGACAGTTGATCTGAAAAAACAACTAACTGGTGGCTAAAAATGGCATGTCACATTTTGCTTTCTTTCTGAGATGCGGGACATAAAAGAGAACTCAGGAATCAAATTTTGCAACTCACTGTCAGGGAGTATGTTTAGAAATAGCAGGTTAGTGTAACATAAGAAGCAATTTATTCTGAAAAGTTTATCAGTGTCCAGTTACGGAATTAAGTTTATTTGTTAATGCAGAAAACAGCTGATTTTGAGATGACTCCTTTTACTGTAAGACAAACCCAGTGGATCGGTAACATCCATGGATAGGGCTCCCACTCCTTTTAGGAAATAATTTTGTAGATCTTTTCCAACACTAATTCCAGGACATTTTCCATGACTTAAATATAAGGCAACTGTGACATCCGAAGCATTAGACATCAATAATATAACCCCTAATGAACAGTTCTACAAGTTCTACTAAGAGATTAGAACATGCTACAAAAAAGCTGACATTATATGTCAACACAGCATCATGCCACAATGTAGCATTACAAAGATTTTGTGCAGGTACAATTTTCATTCATCAAGGTACAAACAATGTAAATGCACCCTCAAAGGTACAACGATGATTTTAGGGTCTGACAGCATCCTTTACATAAGGTGAAAAAGGTACGCATTTGCATCTTTTCATAACCCAATGTTTTAAAACAGAACAATAAAATAAAAAGATTGGAGATGAGACAGGTTGTATGGAGTCAATACACCTTAGAAATGTATCATTTTAATGGAATTTTGTACAATTATGTTCCCTAACTGAAGGTACTGAAGACGTACCCTTGAGTTTACCACCCCAGTGGCAGGAGAGATACTGCCCCAGTGATAGTTTTGACCCTTTTTTTCTGAGAATGTACCATGGGTATGAATGGACACTAAAATTTGGCTAAGCTGCTAAAATATGCATGAAAGAATATGCTAAAATATGCAATATCTCAGTGTTTTAATTGTCTAACTTTACATTTTTCCAGGACTTCACTTATATTTTCAGCACATTTATCCATTTTCTTATTTTTCAGGTGTTTTCCATGACTGGAACCCTTGTCTATACATTTCCTAAATTTCTAGGATGTGTGGGAACCCTGTTAATGCTACCAGAGATAAAGGTGCAGAGTGACTGCCAGGACCTTCACCCTGTAATGTAATTGTGTGATGAAGGGGCAAATGCTTAAGTTTTAACATGTCAGTGTATCAGATACAAATTCATGTTACATCTAGCAAAAATACTCTAGGCCTTAAAATGTCCCAGTTCAGAGAGGTTTCACTGATGTTTGCATATATGGCACTTAACTGACCTTCTTCATGGGCTTTTTTTTTTTTTAAATACAGAATACCGTTAAAGGAAGCTACCTGCTGAAAGTGTTAAAGTGCAACGCTGAATACGTTTTTAGCAGCAGTGAAATTAAAACATTGGCACTTGGCAAAGTGCCAATTTAACACTTTTATGGATCACCTGACATGCACACTTTAAAAGCACTGATTTTAACACCTATATGGTAAAATCTGCCATTGAAGGGTCACAGTGAATGTGAGAGCTCCTCATTGAATGGAAGAAGACATCTCCTGAGATGGAGCCTATGGAACTGACCAACACTTTTTCTTCTTTATTCAGAGCAATTTAGGGATCAATATACTGAGCCTGCAAGTCATCAACCCAACTTTGCAGACAAGGGAAAAGAATAGCCAGGATGTGGAGGCAGTAAAGATGGACTCGTGCTGAAGTGCCCCGAAGCCCCCATAAATCCACCCATGGAGCTGATGGGACAGGCCAGAGAGCTAAAACTGAACACCTTCTCCATCACTCTGCCAGCAAAGCAGTCCAGAGGTTTTTTTTCAGACTGTAAATTGTAATACAATATCAATTCCTTGTCTCATCCCTTAACTGAAAAGCTGGATACACCTTTTAGTTCATTTGGGAGCCTTAAATAGTTCAGCTAGGTAGCTTGAGGCAAGTGAGTGAATCATACTTTGGTAGGCAAGGTATTTAATAACAACCCATATAATAAAATCAGCTCAACAAGGAAAAGTCAGTTTCTGTGTTTAATGACCTACTCTGTTTAAAAAAGGGGATTCAGAAGCACACTTTGATGAGCGACTGAGCAGAAGATTTCTAAAAAGTTGCCTTTCCTGAAGCCTACCTTTTTAACTGAAACTGCCCAAAGGCACTGAGTTCCTTCATCTCTCTTCACTATCATGTTCATATAGTGGTTCTTTGTCATTTACAGATTTTAAATATTTCCACATGAAAAGGATGTGTAACTTAAGCATAGACATTATTTTGGACATCTTTATGCCAACATATGGGAGAAGCTGAGTAAAGACATGCTGGATATTTTTTTTGTTTGACAGGGCGAAGAGGTGAGTTCTGATCCTTTGATGAAAGTCTTCTTTATTAGAGAAGTGGACACAGGTGGAGATGGGCCATTCCCTTGATATGGTGATGATGTTTGATTTGCATAGAGCGGAGTACATTTTCTTTTTATTACTGCCCTGTTCACAGACTCCATCCTTTGAGGGCCTCTGGATCTCGAGGCTTTTCTTCTACTTACCCACCTGAATGCTTATTATTGGATGATCGTTTAATCAAATGCAGTCTCGCGCCTACCTTTAAGGTCAAGTGTGGCTTCATTCTTCCAAGTCTTGGCACTCTTCTGATTTCTTTCTCTTTGTGTTGATCTATGAAGGGGTCAAGCTCAGACACATGACCATTCATGTTGCATCCCCAGAGGCAGGCAAGCTTGTTTCATCAAAACATTTCTACTGCATCTAGTTTATTTCCCATCTGGAAGAAGGACATGCTCTATAGAGCCTGTCCGCAGACTGATGCCTCGCTGTGGTTTCCCTGCTTCTGCATTCCTGGCTGGATCTCACAACACGTAAGCTGTGGCAGGTGATGGGACCACGCTGATAAGTGTCCCACACGGAGACGGAGGTAGAAGATCCATGCTGAGCTGGAATCATGCTGGAAAAGCCAATGTTTATTAATCCCTTCAGTCCAGGGGGAAGAGCGAGTTTGATTGCCGACGCTGCAAGATGCGTCCAAACTGCCGGGGCCAGAAAGACATTAAAAAAGTCTACGGGAAATCGACAGAAAAATCAAGCTGCAGCACTGCTCCACTCCATGTGTCTCTTTGAAGCGGGTAATATGCAGTAAGTATAATCTACCACTCCCACCATGAGTTCTTAATGTACAGTCTAAGTGGTGTAGCTAAATGTGTGCATGCAATCAGGTCTGCAATCAATGTCAGCTGATTAGTCACAGTTAGAGGTGGAAAGTATCTTCAGCAAAAAAGAGGCACTATCCACCTAAGACCTTAAAGTGGCTGCACAGCAAATTACAGTAAATGGCCAATATGAGTTAAGAGTCATTCAGCATACTTAGCAAACTATTCCTACACATTATGCTTAGCCTGAAAGAAAAAAAAGCACACATACTTAAAGGAATTATTATTTTTTCCTTTTCCTTCAAATTGGCACCTTCATTTCTTAGTTCTTGTAAATTACAGGTTGTAAGAATCTCACCAAGTCACACAAAAGACAAATGCAGAGTTTTCCTAAAATCTTTTGTTATTATTAAGCCTCTCACAATTACTGCTTAATCATCTGATCGCAATTATTTAAGCTGGCCGCAGTTATTTTCCATAGTTAGCTTTCACAATCAAATGAATGTAAATTTTCATCTACTGGTTGAGTGAAAAACATGTAGATAGCAGAAAGCAGAAACTGCCTTAATTAAACAAGAAATGCACAGATTTTAAAAAAATTGCTGTATACTTAAATCATTAAGGTGTAAACGAAGTCTTTCAGAGTGGTTTGATGTGAAATTGTAAACTGAAGAGAAACTTGCCAATTTAGATTTCTTTACAGTGGTGGTGAAGGGGTTAACCAAAAACATTCTTTTTTTGTACAAACAATGATGCCTCATTGAATAACAAAAAAATAAACCACAATGATTGAATTGATTTTTAGTAAAATTTTCCAATTTTAGCAACACAGTAAGGTTTAAAGATATATCTACAAATTATAATCTGTATTCTCCTGTTGGACTAAGTGTTTAAAAGCTTATGCACACACACACACACACACACACACACACACACACACACACATATATATATGTATATAGATATATAGATATATATGTGTGTGTATGTGTGTGTATTTTTGCCTGTGCAAATTTTTAAATAAGAAAATGCGCTCCATAAACATTTTGCTGTCCCATAAGAAGTTTCAACTGATCAACTAAATTACATGAATATTTTTTATCTGCATGATGCTTATGATACTCAAATATGGGTATGTTTTGAGGTGCTTTCATGAAAATGACCCAAATATTGCCATTTCATTTACTAATTTAAAACCACCAGTGAACCTACCTATGTCTCCTGAGCATTTACATGTAATATTGATAATGGTAAAATAGTGGTCAGTCTGACCACAACACATTCAGTACAAAATCTTCTCAAAACTATCATAAAAACAAAGTCTCAGGTATCAGGCAGTGTATTTATAACTACTTCATGTAATGATTCCTCCAGAATGAAGCATTTCACATCAAACCACTCTCAATGACTTTGTTTATATGTTAAAAATGTAATTATGCAGAAATATTGTTGGATTTCCACTTTGAGACACGTCATGAATCTTATGAAAACAACAAAAGTTCACCTTAACAAGGCAACACCTTTGGTGAGAGTTTGTTTATTTGAGCTTGAGCTGTGTCTGTCATCAATTGGGAGCTACCAAATAGCAGCTAGAAGCAAAATAGATAATCAGCCAATTTAATCACTTTAGGCTTGCACCTTAGTAGTTGCAGAAAATGAACAAAAACAGACAATTAAATTGTTCATCACAATTATTTATATGGCAATTAACTGTCAGTTAAAATTTCATGGATGTGACAGGCCTAGTAATTGTCCTAAACAAAGGACACTCAGTCTATTATGTTATGATGGTACTTTGGGGAAACGCACCTCAGTACATTCACTCCTGAGGTGAATTCTTTCAAGTCAGTGCTCAAGTGTTTGGACACGTTGCTTTTATTCACCTTAACACACTCATAGCTTAAAAAAATAATTTTTTAAAATACAGATTATAAATATGTCAATGCCATTGTGCTTCACAAACATTATATACTAGTATCATGAGGACTCATACCTGCTTACTTTCTCTCTAACTGCAAGAGACTGGGATGAATTTGTCTGTTTTCCACACCACAATGTAAAATTTTGGAGTGAAATGTTTTATGCTATTAACGATAACGATATGGATGCACCAGGAAATCAACTTTGTCACTTAAAGGAGGGCAAAAGGGAGTGTCATCAGCATTTCCTTCAATGTAGTAGCCCTTCCAAGATTGGCTGTCACACTCGTGATGTGGAGTCAGTTTAGAGCAGTTTTGGGCAGATTGTGGATTTCTATGAATTTGCCGATTTCTTAAATTTAGCCTCTTTTTTTTTGACAAAACATGAGAGACGTAAGATTGAGAATTCCAGTTAATTGATAAATTAGATATCAGTGCTGAGTGAAAATCGCTGTAACTCTGGGTTTGGTTGTTACAAATTTCAAAAACCCAATACCTCATACTAACATACCGACGTAAATGTTCATTCCACTCCACTCTGAGCTTTTGTTACATCTGCTACTGATATATTTTTCGGTTTATAAGAGGACAAGAGTGAAAGTTGTGACAATCGACCCCATATTTCGCCTGAACCCTACTTCCTCATTAAAACGGATTTAAACTGGATGTGGTGACCACCTCTCTCACTTGACACAGTCTTTCGGTTTCAAATTAGGTGGCTTATTTTCATACAGAAGCACATCAAAATATGCAGCTTAAATCATTAACTTCATTATCATGCAATTCAGAGGGAAAAGATCATGGGGCCATTTTAAATTAGTGATATCACAATGAGGTATAAACTATTCCATTCCAGTAAATACGGTGTGCTGCCCACATTTGCTCTAGACCCAGTTACTGTTACACTGAAGCTGTAAGTGGCATCCTGAGAGTGATTACCGTGACTATTGCATTTACCATCTGGTGACGCAGGCGAAGTTAATCACTGCAATTGTCATTGAAATGCACATTACTTTGGCAATCTCTGCTCCTCTCCCGCTAAGCGGTCAAAGTGTATTTTGCCTTTCATCCTCGTTATGATTTTCAATCAATTTTTATTTACACTCATGACTACACTCTAAAGGGCACTAGCGCATCCAAGGACACTTATCACTTAACACAGTGGCTTTAATGCTTTTTTTTCCCATTAGCTGTGTTTGAAATCTTATTACGCTATGTACCGCTTAATACTCTCATGCATTGCCTATTACATTCGGCAAATATAAACAGTTATATGCTGCATGTCTCTAACCACATTTAATCAAATGAACATCAGAAGAAATAATTAAACTTAGACATTTAATCAAAGCCACTAAAGAAGTGACTTTAAATAACCTGAGCAAGGTCTCAATAACAGTACGCTGCAACGAAATGATATCTTAGCAAGTGAAAACATCTTAAATATTTCTCATTGTGCGGTTGCTGTAAGATGGTTTAAATTATGTATTTTTGCTTGTATTAAGTAATTTTATCTGGTGAAACTGTCTAATTCTCCTGGCAGATATTTCTACTTGTTTTGAGAAATAATGCAGATTATTTTTCTCGTTTCAAAAATTATAGCTTGAAACAAGTACAATTATCTACCAATGGAATGAGACAATTGGATAAAATTGTGTAAAACAAGTAAAAAAAGTCTAGAGTCATGTTAAATAAGTCTAGAGTCAAAACTGACAGACCTAAGTCTGTTAAGTTAGACAAACTCTTCTCCTCCCCCATCACCCTGAACCACCCTGTGCCACAAGGCTGTGTGCTCAGCCCTCTTTCGTACTCTCTGTTCACCCATGACTGTGTTCCTGTTTATGGCTCTAACTCCATAATCAAGTTTGCGGATGACACCACAGTGATAGGTCTGATCAGAGGTGATGATGAGAAGGCCTACAGGTATGAGGTGCAGCACCTGACTGCATGGTGCGATGACAACAACCTGGCACTCAACACCCAGAAAACCAAGGAGATCATAGTGGACTTCAGGAGGGGTAGGAGCCAGGCACACTCCCCCGTCTTGATCAACGGTGCTGAAGTAGAGCGTGTGTCTGGTCTCAAGTTCCTTGGTATCCATCATCTATCGGATGATCTCACCTGGTCCCTAAACTCCTCCATCATGGTCAATAAGGTGCAACACCGTCTTTATTCCTGCGGAGCCTCAAGAAAGCTCACCTGTGTCCCAGGATACTGGTGAACTTTTACCGCTGTACTATTGACAGCATACTCACAAACTGCATCTCAGTGTGGTTCGGCAGCAGCTCCGCATCTGACCGCAGAGCGCTCCAGCGGGTGGTGAAAACTGCCCAACACATCACAGGTGCCCAGTTACCCTCCATTGAGAACATTTTCCATAAGCACTGCCTGGGCAGGGCGAGGAACATCATCAAGGATGTTTCTCATCTTAACGATGGACTTTTTACCCTCCTCCCATCTGGCACGTGTTGCAGAAGCCTCCACTCCCACACCAACAGGCTCAGGAAAAGCTTCTTCTCTGAGGCCGTAACCCTGCTGAACTCCACACAGCCACTTTAACTGCATCTTTGCACTCACTGCACTGTTATTGTACTTCATATCTTGGTATTATTGCACTATTCGCATTTGCATAGTCTACTACTGCACTATTCATATTTGCACCAACAGTTACTGTATAAGTTCACTCTGCATACTTATCTTTTACATATGCTGCTCTCATAGGACATACTACCTCACTGTATGCTCTCCACTCACTCTGTATATATGTATATTAAATTTATACTTGCATATCTATATTATTTACCAATATACTGTCCTTCTGCACCTTATATGTAAATAATACTGTGTTTTGCACTTCTGGTTAGATGCTAACTGCATTTCATTGGCTCCGTACCTTTACTCTGCACAATGACAATAATCTAATCTAATCTAATCCAATCTAATCTAATAAATTTAAAAATCTCATAATGAGAAATATTAAAAATGTTAAATCGATTTAAGATGACTTCATTTGCTAAGATATAATTTGTACATATATATATATATATATTGTA
>JAILXH010036192.1:0-13336 GCA_023558415.1 Piaractus mesopotamicus
GCAAATAGCAGAGACGCCACCCTCCGGCCTCCACACATAATGCCCTCCTGACCTCGGCTACGCCTTGACACCCTGTTCATGAATATCACGAACAGGAGTAGAGACAAGGCACAACCCTGGCGGAGTTCAACACTAATCCTGAAAGAGTCTGACTTAATGCCGAGTGTACGAACACAGCTCTCACTCCGGGAGTACAGAGATTAAATGGCCCAGAGTAGTAACCCCGGCACCCCATACTCCCAGAGGACCTCCCACAAGATATCTCGGGGAACATGGTCTACTTTTCTTTTCTTCACTGCTTTGACTACAGTGTTTCAGCATCACCTCTGGGGTTTCAATCAATACTGGCAGAAACAATACTGATCATCTTTTTCACATCCTGAGATCCATGCAATATTGCAGAGGCGTGTCAGCCATGACAGCCCCACAATATCCAGAGCCTTCAGCATCTCCAGATGAATCTCATCCACCACCAGTGACCTGAAGAGCTTGCCAAATACCTCAGTGACCAGGGAAATGGAGCTTGACATGCCAGAAACTTCTGGCCCTGACTCCCATGGGGGAGGCATGTATCCTGGATTAAGGAGTTCCTCAAAGTGCTCCTTCAACCAACTGACAATATCCTTATTTGAAGTCAGAGTTTCTACACCCCTGCTGAATACAGCTTGGGCGAAGCCACCCTGACTGCTCCTGAATCGCCGGACAGTTGTCCAGAACCTCCTTGAGGCCAACCGAAAGTCTTTTTCCATGGCTTCACCAAACTCCTCCCACGCCCTAGATTTTGCTTCCGCCACCATTACCGCTGCCACCTTTTTTGCCTGTTGATACCTATCTGCTGAGTCGGGAGTCCTTCGGGCCATCCAGTCTCTAAAGGCCTCTTTCTTCAGCTTGACAGCCTCCCTCACCACCGGTGTCCACCAGGGGGTTCTTGGGTTACCGCCCTGACAGGCACCCCCAAGCTTTTGGCTACAGCTACGCCTGGCAGCTTCCACAATGGAGGTTTTGAACAGGGTCCATTCAGACTCCATGTCCTCTACCTCCTGCGGGACATGAGAAAAGCTCTCCTGGAGGTGGGAGTTAAAATCACTCCAAACAGGGGCCTCCGACAGTCGTTCCCAGCACACCCTCACTATTCGCTTCAGTCTTCCCTGCCATCTGATCCAACTCACCACCAGATGGTAATCAGTTGACAGCTCAGCATCTCTTCACCAGAGTGTCCAGAACATATGGTCCCAAGTCAGATGAAATGACAACAAAGTCGATCATTGACCTTTGACCCAAGGAGCTCTGGTACCATGTACACTTATGAACATCCTTGTGTTCGAATTTGGTGTTCGTTATGGACAATCCATGCCTGGCACAGAAGTCCAATCACAATTCACCATTCGGGTTTAGATCGGACAGGCCGTTCTTCCCAATCACGCCTCTCAAGGTCTCCCAGTCATTGCCAACATGAGCATTGAAGCCTCTCAGTAAGACTATGGAGTCTGTAGGCAGGGCCCTTTCCAGAACCCCGCCCACTCGCTCCAAGAAGGCCGAATACTCCGACCTGTTTGGTGCATAAGCACACACAACAGTCAGAGTTTTCCTCTCTGCGATTTTAATTCGCATTGAGGCGACTCATCCACTGGGACAAACTCCAACTGCACGGCCGCCAGCCGGGGACTCGTGAGTATCCCCACATCCACTCGCGCCTCTCACCCTGTGCAACTCCTAGGAGAGTAGGAGAGGGACCAACCCTTATCCAGGAGTTTGGTTCCAGAGCCGACACTGTGAGTGGAGGTGAGCCCAATTATATGTAGTTGGTACCTCTCAACCTCCCACACAAGCTCTGGCTCCTTCCCCCCAGTGAGGTTACATTCCACGTACCAAGAGCCAGTTTCTGTCGCAGGGGCCTAGGCCGCCAAGGGCCTCCCTGCCATCTCCCACTGCTTATATGGCACTGCACCACTCCCCCATGCTGGACCTTGTGGGTGGTGGGCCCACATGGTCTCACCACGTTGCCTCTTCGGGCTGAGCCCAGCCAGGTTACGTGGGCTGCCCGGCCACCAGGCGCACGCCCAGGGATGCTACCCCCAGGCCTGGCTCCAGGGGTAGGTCCCGATGACCCTCTCCCGGGCAGGGTACACGATTGTCCGTGTCCATTTGTCATGGAGGGTTTTTGGATCGAGTTAGTCTGGGTCTTCACTCCAGACCTGTTCACCCTGGGTGACCCTACTAGGAGCATATTGCTCCTGACGACTTAGCTCTGAATATCCCTAGACCACACAAGCCCTTCCGCCATGGCAAGGCCCCGATCCAGGGAGGGTGTATGCATATACAGTATTTCAATTTCAGTTTGATATACATCCAGTTTGATATACACCACTATCCACCTATCCGAATAACTGTGCCACTAGCTGTAGACACATGACGGTTGAATTTGAACAATTGTTATTGTAATTTGCCATCCATGTCCACAATACTGAACTATGCTCTTATAGCTGACATCATTTCTACACAACCTCCATTGATAATTGTAATATGTTGGAAGATGAAAAAGACAAGGAGGCAGGATGCATGCATGAGTTAGCTGTTTTATTGATGTCCATGGTGAAGGTAAGAATGAAAAACAAACAAACAAAAACAAAATGAGAAAAGTACTAAAGAGGCAAAAGCAAGCATCAACAGCAAAGAATAAAAAACAAAATACACTAGCATAACATTGCAAGCTAAATCAGAAAATGCACTACAAACCAAAACAAGGAGTATAAAAAGACAAAAAAACTAATGAGAAACACATAAGGAAACAAGAGGGCAGGGCTACATTTACAGCATTTAGCAGATGCTCTTATCCAGAGTGATTTACAAAAAAGTGCTTTGTCTGCCTAGAGAAAGTATCTTTGCTAGTTACAAATAGGCTAGAAAGTAAGGCAGTACTGAGCTCAGATTCTGCTAGACACAAAAGCCCATGTTGATACCTAAAGAAAAGAGACAGAATTAAACACAGCACAGTGCAATACATTTCAATAAGTGCAGTACAATACATTACAATAAACACTTAGCTCAGTGCTCACTTAAGTGCTGTAAAAGTGCCTGGGCTACACACAACACACAGGTGGGGCAGATGACATAGAGGCAGGACAGAGAGGAGACAGAGGTCAAAACTACAACAACAACATCGACAACATCAACAAAAGCACATGGCGAAACATGAGGGAAGGTACTCAGACACAGACAGAAACAAGGAAAAACAAGGCAGGGTAAGACATTGAACACAGGACTGGACAGGGTGAACAGTTGAGTAGATAGGAGACTGGACAAAAGACTGGGTGGGAGACTGGACAGTGGACTGAACATGGGATAAGACAGGAGGTGGGACAGAAGACAACAAAAACAGTGACAGGGACTTGTTACGTGTAAGCACGTATTTTGGATTTTTTGTTTGTGTGTGTCTCTTTTTCTCTTCTGAGGGCTGTACCACAAAGCAAGCTCAAAAACCTTGGGGTTTCAGGATGATAGTCAGCTTCATTTAATCAGACATTCATAAGCTGTCTTAACTGGTATCACGATATTAGGTTAACAACTCGTTAAGTTGATCCAGGCTTTTCTCATCAACTTCTGTGGGCATACATTTAAAAAAGGGCTGAGCTTATGCTCGCTCAAATGTTTGTTGGAAAACCTAGAGATGGAGTGGATTAAAGCTGTATATTTCTCAGCAGGAGAACAAGAGATGAACAAGCGTCCTTTGAAGATTTTAAAGCTGTAATTACCACAAAAAGCAATACGGTTGCTGCTGCCAAGGTGCGTGAATATGCTTGGCAAATAATAGCTGAGTGTGTAAATGCATGTGAATAGGTAACTTAAAGTTCAATGTACTTCACAATACATCTACAGAAACTATAAATGAAAATTCAAAGAACTAACTGCTAACTGTCATTAATAATGCGACCCCAATGGCCCTAAGTGGTCTTGGCAGCAGATCAAGACAAAATATAAACATGTAATACAAAGTGGTAAGTACGCTCTCAGTCATAATGTTGATTGCCTTACTGTTTTCTTTGAGTGAGTGCTTTGTTTATGACAATGTGCCCTGATACACTATATTTCCAAAAGTATTCAGTCACCCATCCAAATCACTGAATTCAGGTGTTCCAATCACTTCTATGGCCACAGGTGTATAAAACCAAGCACCTAGGCATGCAGACTGCTTCTACAAACAGTAGTGAAAGAATGGGTCACTCTCAGGAGCTCAGTGAATTCCAGCGTGGTACCGTGATAGGACGCCACCTGTGCAACAAGTCCAGTCGTGAAATTTCCTCACTACTAAATATTCCAAAGTCAACTGTCACTGGTATTATAACAAAGTGGAAGCAATTGGGAATGACAGCAACTCAGCCACGAAGTGGTAGGCCACGTAAAATGACAGAGCGAGGTCAGCAAATGCTGAGGCGCATAGTGCGTAGAGGTCGCCAACTTTCTGCAGAGTCAATCACTACAGACCTCCAGACTTCATGTGGCCTTAGAGTAGCTCAAGAACAGCGTAGAGAGCTTCATGGAATGGGTTTCCATGGCCAAGCAGCTGCATCCAAGCCTTACATCACCAAGCACAATGCAAAGCGTTGAATGCAGTGGTGTAAAGCACACTGCCACTGGGCTCTAGAGCAGTGGAGACGTGTTCTCTGGAGTGATGAATCACGCATCTCCATCTGGCAATCAGATGGACGAGTCTGGGTTTGGCGGTTGCCAGGAGAACGGTACTTGTCTGACTGCACTGTGCCAAATGTAAAGTTTGGTGGAGGGAGGATTATGGTGTGGGGTTGTTTTTCAGGAGTTGGGCCTCACAAATGCGCTTCTGGAAGAATGAATTCCCACTCCTAATCCTTGTGGAAAGCCTTCCCAAAAGAGTTGAAGCTGCTGTAGCTGCAAAGGGTGGGCCGACATCATATTAAACCCTATGGATTAAGAATGGGATGTCACTCAATTTCATATGTGTGTAAAGGTAGACGAGTGAATACTTTTGGAAATATAATGTATTTCTGTACAGCTAACAGAAAAAAAATGAAAAATGAAAAACTGGCAGTGGCCCTGCACCCCTTGAATACACTGTAGCTGAAGAAATGTCCTAAACAACAATCAGGGTCACCCTTTAATGGAGGGCATAGCTGGGGGTACCTCATCTGACCCAAGTGGCTCCAGCATCTGCAAGCCTTTGGTAGAAGGTCAGTACATGTGGACTAACATGTAGGTGATAAAGTCAGTAGTGTAATATGCAATAATTTAATTCGCGTTTACTCGCGTTCACAGTTGAGGGCCACATCATAAGACTACTGGAACCAGAAGCTCTGAGAGGCCCTCAGGGGTAAAATGGTCTACAACAAATTCTAATGTCACACACACACACACACACATCATCTAAACCGCTTATCCCACTGGGTCGCGGTGGGGTGCTGGAGCCTATCCAAGCTGTCATTGGTCGGAAGGCAGGACACACCCTGGACAGGTCGCCAGTCCATCGCAGCAAATTCTAATGTGTACAACCAAAACCTAATACCACTGGTGTTTTAAAAATGTGGCTAACAATTTTTCCATACTTAAATACACAGAATATACAGTCAGAGGATTCCGCTCAACCTGAGACTTCCACATGCAGGCGTGCTAGGGTGACCTGAAGGTTAAGTCAGTGATTTACTAATCAGTATTTGTGAACAAATTGTAACATCTCCCACTAGTGAGTAATGAATCCCCTTTTTAGGTAGGAACAGGCACTGTAAGAGTGCTGTATAAAAGAAGCCTTGACATACAGTACAAGCATCTACAGATAAAAAACTAAAATAAAATTGGAAATTGAACAGGTGGAAAAAATAGTATAGTACTTGAAAGATTCTTTCACATAATACTCAAATAATATAACTGTCATAATGTGGCTCTTTTTCTTTGCAGAAAAGACAAGGTCCTGGAAAATAAAAAACACAGAAACCAAATGTGCAAATAAAGATTTGAAACATTTGGTTTCTGTGTTTTTTATTTATTTATTTGTTTTTCTTTTTTTTTCTTTTGGATGCATATATTGAGCACTTTATATATAGTAGACAGACACCATATAAGATGCATCTCCCAAGAGACTACGAGACGTATACCAAAGTATATTTTTATGGTGGGAAGGGGAAAACATAAATTGGGGAGGAGATGTACTTAAGTAACTATAGCTACATAATATCAAAGCAAAAATGAGGTTGTCTGTTTTGTTAATTACTTTGTTTAAGCCAGTTTTTAATAGCCTGCAATGCTACCCAGCAAAAGGTGTGATTCTCTTAGAGAAATAGCTTTGTCTCTCTTCCATTCTTTGTGTCCATGTACTGAGATTCTTAAAAGGAAATGCTGGTGGGAGTAGAAGCCCCTTTATCCTGGTCAGACGGATCCACCAACTTAAGGAGGAAGAGGAGGCCACTTCCAACTAAAGGTTAACCTGTAAATAGAAATGAACATGTTAATGTTCTAGATCTGGTCGTATATACTACAACCAGTTCTATATGCTTATTAATAATGATGATAATGACTATGACAGTGTCTAAAATTCTGTGAGAGAATTCAAGTCAAGTTGAAGTTTATTTATATAGCGCTTTTTACAACAGGGGTGGTCACAAAGCAGCTTTAAAGAAAAATCCGGGTCCAATCCCCCATGAGCAAGCCAATGGCGTCAGTAGCAAGGAAAAACTCCCTAACAGCAAGAGGAAGAAAGAGAGGAACTAAGACTCAAAAGGGGAACCCATCCTCCTCTGGTCGACACTGGACAGCAAACAGCTTCAGTATAAAATATTATAATACACAACTGGGAAAACAGGTGGAGCAATGGTTACTTAGATAGTTTGAGTTTATGCAGCAGCATCAGCAGCATCATCAAGAGGGTGAGTTCATGAATGTGAGGTTTGAGGTACAGTGTGAAGCTCAATGGTGGTCAAAACGGTCCATAAGACTAAAACGGAACAGAAGGCTGGCAAGCAGTGGGCACCCGATCAGGGCAGAAGAAGCAACAGCATCAGACCACACAGAATGGGGAGTTGTTCAACTCGGCAAAGAAAAGGAAACACACAGAGAGTCAGTTCTGTAAAGAGTGACTTATCACAGATTACAATATTAACAGAGAGCAGCAGAGACTCCGACAGGTCTAAATATTACAGCCTAACTAAAAGGGAGAAACCAGAAAGGTAACAGAGACATGAGGGTCAGCAAACTTGAGTGAATGTGTGAGAGCAGCAGGATGACAGCACCAACACTCCCAGTTTACCATAATACTCTATGACCATGAACCCCCAGATCTTTGTATGAGAAGGCTCTCCCCACTTATGTAACTTTATTAATTCTAGTTACCAATAGTGAGCAGCACCTTGTGATCTAAGTAGGCATGATGGTTCATAGTACGGGAGAAGTTCACTCAGGTATTGAGGGGCAAGTCTATTCAGAGCTTTATAGGTCAGTAAAAGAATTTTGAAATCTATGCGAAAATTAAATGCCAACCAGTGTAGGTTTGATAAAACTAGGCTAATATGGTCAAACTATCTGGTTCTTGTGAGACTCTGGCTGCAGCGCTCTGAACTAATGGAAGCTTGTTAAGGCTTTTGCTGGAACATCCAGACAGCAGGACATTACAGTAATCTAGCTTTGAGGTAATAAATGCATGAACTAGCTTTTCGGCATCCTGTAGAGATAATGCATTTCTTAATTTAGCAATATTGCAGAGATGCAGGAATGCTATTCTAGTAATATTCGTTATATGTGCATTGAAGGACAGATCAGGATCTATCATGACACCAAGGTTTTTTACAGATGAAAATGACGCAACTGAGAAACTATTAAGTTTAAGTGTTAAATAAAACAGTTTGTTTCTAGCAGCTTTTGAACCAAGAAACAAAACTTCAGTTATATCTGAGTTAAGTAGAAGAAAGTTACTCGACATCCAGTATTTGATGTCTTTTATACAGCCCTCAATCTTGCTAAGTTTAATTTTATCATCTGGGATGCTTGATATATATAACTGTGTGTCATCGGCATAGCAGTGGAAATTGATGATGTGTTTACTGATAATGGTGCCCAGTGGTAGCATATATAATGTGAATAATATAGGTCCTAAAACAGAGCCTTGTGGAACACCATACTTTACTTTTGCGAAGGCAGATGATTCACCGTTTACATTTACAAACTGAGAGCAATCAGAGAGGTAAGATCTGAACTAGGAAAGAGCTACTCCTGTTACTCCTACAAGGTTTTCTAATCTATCTAGTAATATAGAGTGGTCTATCTTATCAAATGCTGCACTAAGATCAAGGAGGACTAGCAAAGACACATTTCCTTGGTTGGAGAGTAATACAAGATTCTTTACAATTTTCACTAGTGCTGTCTCTGTACTATGATGTGGCCTAAAATCAGACTGATATTTTCCATGTATATGATTCCTATGCAAATAGGAACTTAATTATTTTCCAAGATCTTTGATATAAAGAGGAGATTTGAGGTCTATAATTTGATAGTGCACAGGGATCAAGGTTAGCTTTCTTAATCAGAGGTCTAATTACTGTTTTTGTGATGTAGCCAAGGCTAAGAGAGGAGTTTATTATTACAGAAGAGGCTTGGTTATTACTGGCAAAATTTCTTTGAGTAAACCTGTAGGAATCTGATCTAACATACAAGTAGAAGGTTTAGTGGAGGAAATCATTTTAACTAGTTCATTTTATTGAAGCAAGGTAAACGATTCCAGCCTCTCTGCAGTAGTTACAATATTCTCAAGACCTAGATTGGCATTATAAGGCAGCAAGTTTGTAGAGTTTAACTGTGCATTCTGAATTTTCTGCCTATTTTTTTTTCAATTTATCACTAAAGAAATTCATAAAATCATTGCTGCTATAGGCAAATGGCATCTGGGGTTCAGTAACTGGTTTTTAGTTAATTTAGAAATTGTGCTAAATAATAATCTAGAATTATTCTTATTATTTTCAATGAGAGAGGAGAGAGAGGTTGAGCATGCTGCAGTAAGTGCTCTTCTATAGTCTATAAGGCTATAATCCCTCCAGGCACCTGGAATACTTCTAGTTTAGTCAGGCGCCATTTTCGCTCTAGTTGTCTGACAGTCTGTTTTAAAGCTTGAGTATGATCATTGTACCACAGGCAACTTTTTCTGTCTTGTTATTTTCATTTAGACTAAAGTATTCATCGGGTATAATCCACGTTACTGTGAGGCACAGGGCATCAAAATCATGATCAGTGATAATTTCATTTACAACAATGGCTTTAGATGTAAGAGAAATTTTAACAGATCAGAGCACCAACTTCACTTCCAAGCAGCTAAATAATGTTTTTAATTTACTGGTTATAAAAGGTATTAGAACCACCCTGTACCATCAGACAGACTGGTAGAGCATTTTAATCAGGTCATGAAAGCTCTGTTAATGAGGCAGGGTCAGACTGGGAGAAGTGGCTGTCTTACCTCTTGTTTGCATCTTGGGAGGTACCACAAGCATCCACAGGGTTTTCCCTTTTCCAAATACTCTATGGTCATGAGGTATGGGGCCCGTTGGATGTGCTAAAAGAAGCCTGGGAAGGACAGAACACAGGGCAGAAACTTAACATCCTTACCCATGTGCTGCGGATGAAATAGTGACTGGCAAGTGCGATGAAACTGGTGGGCGAGAACATGGAGCTGGTGCAGAAACATCAGAAGAGCTGGTATGACAATGCAGCGAAAGAGAGAACACTCAAGCCAGGTGACAAGGTGATGGTCGTACTGCCTATATCGGACACTAGCATCTTGGTGAAGTGGCATGGTCCCTATGAAGTTTTGAACCAGGTGAATCAAACCACATATGAGCTCTCACACCCAGACTGCAAAAAGCCCAAACAGACTTTTCATATCAACATGCTTCATCAGTGCAGAGAGAGAGAGAAAGCCTGACACAGGAGAGAACTTGTGGGTACATGCTAGTGGCAGAAGAGGAGGAGTGCATGGAGCAATATTTCCGCTCCACGAGCAAACTGCTAGATCTGAACCATCTGCAACAGTGACAGTGAGAAGAACTTGACACCATCGTCCCAGACAACCTTTTCAGCGAGGAGCCAGACAGAATATTGGCGATAGAGCACAATATTCGTCTACCGAAGGACAAACCAATCAGACAGATGAATTGCCCTGTTCCTGCCCGACTTATCCCAAACTTCAGGGAGGAGGTCAAGAAGATGTTGCCAGTGGGTATCATCGAGCCTTCAAAAAGTCAATAGTGTAGCCTGGTAGTTCTTGTGCCTAACAAGGATGCTGACCTACAGTTTTACATTGACTTTTCACGACTCAACGCAGTATCCACGTTCAATCCGTACCCAATGCCAAGGGCAGATGAACTTATTGAGAGACTGGGTAAAGCGACATTGCTTTCCATATTGGACCTCTGCAAAGGATATTGGCTGATTCCACTGAGTCCTGAGGCAAAGGAACTCATGGCGAATCGAGCACCAAATGTATCATTCCATTTTTCTGTCATGTCCTTTGGCCTGCACTTAACGGCAGCGACATTCCAATGTCGGCTGGACGACGTGCTGAAAGGAACTGAGGACTTTGTGGCACTTCTCTGACTTCTCTGGATGATGTGGTTATCTACAGTGAGACATGGCAGGACCACCTGAAGCATTTGTCGACAGTACTGAGGCAGATAAGTGATGCTGGACTGACAGCTAACCCGACGAAATGTCACTTGGCCAAGGACTCTGTAGCTTACCTGGGTTATGTTCTAGGAGGCGGTAACATCAGACCACAGGTGGACAAATTTTAGACCATTAGAACCTGCCCAATACCGACCACTAAGAGACATGTAAGGTCATTTTTAGGTTTAGTGGGGCGGTATAGGCATTTTATACATAACTTTTCTGAGTGCACTTCACATCTCACTGACCTTACAACGAAGGACAAACCTCAACCCTAACCCTAAACCTCAGAAAATCAAATGGACTTAAGAGTGTCTTACCACTTTTAATGACTTGAGAAACTGTTTGTGCCCAGACCCAGTTTTGTCCAGCCCTGATTTTAGCCAAACTTTTTGGCTCTCCAGCCATTCTGTTTCCAGGTCAGGTATAAGAAAGGGTCTCGAAATGTGACTGCTGACTTTTTAGCTCGTCATGCCAAGCAGTGGCTATGTTAAGGGGAAGGTGTGTGATGTGGTGACCCAGCTTCCCACATCACACTGAGCTTTGTAAACCTGTCTGTAGTTTCATCCATTCATGTCTCGACCTAGACTACTTGCCCATGTGTAAATCCAGACACACTTCACAGGGTAACAACATCACATATTGAGAATGTGCTTTTGTTTTAGGTCTTATATCAAAACTTCTTTTAGCTTAGTTTGCAAGACTTTGTCTTGTGTTAGGGGAAGTGCTTTAGTTGGTATTTTATCTGTACTTTTGACTTTGTTTACAAGACATTGATTGATTGTACCCCCTGAGGTTTCAAACAGGTAAGAGGAAAGCACCTATACATTAGCACCATGTACAAATCTACTCTGTCTAGTTCTATGGCTCTATTGGTCTGTCCCTTAGGCTAGAAAAAAACATGGGGACGTAACAGACTGGTATGGATCTATATAGGCAAGAATGAGAATGTTCTCTGGGGAAGACAGGTTGTTATTCCACCATAAGTAATAAGGAGCTGTTTTTGGTGGCCTCCCTTGGACAGGCACATGGAGGAGAAAATTAAGTCATGTTCCTCATGCCAGAAAATCAGAAATGTGGTATTACATTAACAACAAGTACAAATTGACAGGAAAGAAGTGAGACTGAAGAGCAGAGTGTTTTACCCAGGGCCCAAATGGTTGTCAGTTTCAGTGATCATTCAAACTGGACCAGTGTCATACACTGTTCAGACATCTGAATATGCTGTTTGGGGATAACTCACTGGTCACCTGTTGCAAGGTCCTATGCCCTCTTTTGACTTTCCCTTTATCAATGAACCTGACATACACATGCCTTGAGCAGTCACTGGGCACAACCATCTTCCATTCTCACCAATCACAGCAGAAAATGATCACCTGAAGGCCAATTCTGACATAGAGCCAACACAAGATGTTGCTGTTCTTCTGCCAGTGACAGCACCTAGTACGTAATAGTGTTACCCTTCTAGAGAATGGTGTTCACTTTCCTTATAGACATATTAGTTAGCACTTAACCACAGGGATTATTCTGCCCCATCTTTTCAGGTTGAGTCAGAGAATGAGTGGCCTACTGTACCCTGTAGTCTGTTATATTAACAAACAAATAATTTGTTAATTTTGGTTTGTTTATTATTGCCATATTAGGGCATTGAAAACCGTGTGAACTAGTATATGTGAAGTAATGAGAATTTAAAGATGATAATGTAATGTAATCATTTAAGGGAGGAGGAATGTGATGTATTTTGAAATGTGTTGATCCTTCAGGTATTGCACAATTGTAATGATGCACTGAATTTTGGGATATGTTGTTTCCCTTTCCATCTCTTGTTATTTACTGTATATCCAGTATTTAACATTAGTACTGTCAATATCACCAAGCTTACCTGGGCAGTGAGTATGGAAAATAAAGTGGTCTTTAAGAAGAACTATGAACTTCTCTGACAGTTGGATGTCTCTTCAATCCTCAGTATTAGATCACTCACAAGCCTTGTCAGTGAGACTTAATTTATTATACCTATTTTAGTCTTCTCTGGAATGGGTTGTAACATTATGTACTAAAAATATATTGGAAATATAGTTCCTTGTAACTAGGAATTCCGATGTAAATGTGTTGCAGAATGTGGCAGGTTATCTGGGCTATCAAAATAGTTATCAGGCTGGGAAGTGATGTCCCCTCAAAAACTCTCAGCATCTTAGCACATGGAACCATCTTCAAAAGTTGTAGAAAATATGTATATATATATATATAATCACAAATTTAATTTGCAAAACATACTTAATTTTAGATTAGTCATAAGAAACATGGTGTCTGATACATATAATAGAGTGAATTATCCTTAAGAATCTTAAGAAAATGAAATGTTGAATTCTTGAACATGCTGTTATCTTAAGAGAAGAAACAATTTATCAGCACAAAAGAAACAAAAAACACGTATAATTCAGCACAAAAGAATGTCTTCATGTTTATTTTTCATGCATTGTCAGAAACACAAGATCTCATACATATATTATTTGTAATACATTAGTGTCACTTCCCTGTCTGATCCTTGAATCTCTTTCAGTTTCAACAAAGACATTATAATACAAATGTTTATACAGAATAAACAAACAGTGCTTATCAGTATAAGCATATAGACATTTTCTAAGTTTTTTTCTTTAAAAATTTGTAACTA
>JAILXH010036261.1:0-18210 GCA_023558415.1 Piaractus mesopotamicus
CTTTCTTTCTTTCTTTCTAGCCTTATCTTTCTTAACTGTCTTTTTCTCTCCCACTCATTTTCCATTTTGTTTCTTTCTTTTTCTCTTTCTCACTGTCACTTGCTTTCACCTTTTCTTCCATTATTTTTTCCTTGTGTGATCTCTCCTCTCTTTCTCCTTTTTTCTTTCTCACTTTTCTCCTTTTATCTCTTTTATCTTTCTTGTTTTTTTCTCTTCCTCCCTTTCTTTCTTTTTCTGTTCCTCTTGCTTTGTCTATTTATTTCTTCTTTCTTTCTTGTTTGCCCTTCACCTTTGTTGTCTCCTTTTCTCTGTCTTGCTCATTCTCTCTCTCTCTCTCTCCTTTTATCTTCTTTCTTTCTTTCTTTTTCTTATTGTTTTCTCTTTTTTCTATCTTGTTTCTCCTTTCCATATCTCTCTTTTTCTGTTATTCTCTCTTTCTCACTCTTTTCCTCTCACTCTCACAGTTAGGCTGTAAAGAGTAAAATGAGAGAGTAATGAAAACATCATCTCAGATTAGGCTTTCCCATCCAGACTGAAAGGTTGTGTAAGATGAACAGAAGTGCACTAACTGGTAAGAGTGAACTCTTAACTCTTAAGTAACAAGGGATACTGTAAGATCTGAACTGCCTTTAATCCCAATAAAAGGAGAGCAACTTTTTATGAAGACATATTTGTTAATGTAGACAATGTGGAGAAAAGCCTTTCTGAAATTCCTTACTGAGTCTGAACTGTGTGAGAAGCTCAAACGAATTTCAAATGTTCATGTATATTGTTTGGTCTAGCCTTTGCTATAGATCAATGAGCGACAGATACAATACAGTGTACAAAGCGGAAAGGGGAAATTAAAAACAAACACAGTCTCGACAGCATGAGCCACATATCATCTTCTGACTCGGAAAACGCCAGACGACAGCAGATGTAATGAAATGCGTATTTGAAAGATTAATAAAGATGACTTTGAGGGGTTCATGATTAATAAAACATTACGTGCTTGTTTTAGCCGCCCCCTTGGCTCACAGCAGGCTTCACGGTGAGTGTATTTCATCTACTGAGACCGGACGCTCAGCGGGTGCTCAAGCATCACCCAGTCATTGACGGAGGGAGGGGGGAGAAGAGAGGGATCCTCTGTTTGTGTCATGTGAGCTAATTGCCATCCAGTGGCATCTGCCCATTATGCCCACTGTGCCGGCCAGTGGGTTCATTATAAACCACTCTCATGTGGCCTTGGGGATTCGCGCCGGGGGCACCCAGAGTAAAAAAAAAAAAAGCACCTTCTTTTATTTTTAACTATTTTTTTAATACAAGTTCAGGATTTCAAATGTTTTCAATAATATAAAACCAGTTAAGTATGAATCTGAAATGACTAAGAAAGCTGTAGAACATTTAAGAATAAACAAACAAACAAACAAATATATTAATTCACTAATTAATAAATCACATCGCTTGAACCTGTCATGCTCCAATATTCTAAAATATGCTTATTAGAGGATTCCAACGTGTCATAAACAGTAACTTACAGCTACACTTTATGTGTGAGATGTTTGGACTGTGTGGTTAACAGTTACAATGAATAAATCATGGTGGTATTTCAAATTATGACCAAATTATTCCACATCTATCTAACACACTGTCAAACATGGTTTAGAACTGTCCTAGTAGCAGGTAACAGTAGTTTAGCATGCAACAGCTTCACACACTATCCTCGTTAACACCAAAGGATGATGTTAGCTTAGCAAACAAGCCAAAAAGGTCTCTTCTGGCTCACTGAAAAGCAAATCCATGCTCTGAGCCAAATAATGTTGCTCCTTGCTCCGCTCCCACTCCACACCGCTCGCATACTCAGGTTTCATTATGTACATCAGAGCCTTCATACACCAATTTCATATACCAGTTCATACAACAGTTTCATACACCACAACACAGGTTTGATATCTGTAGTTCTGAAGAATAACAATGCAAATCTGAGTGGGCGAAGTCGAGTGACTGGGGTTGGAGAACAGAATGTAACCTGTTCTGTGGTGTGGTAAGTTTTTAACCTTGTAAGTCGCTTGAAGAACATTTTATGAAGGCCTGTGTAATAGTTGAAGGAGTTTGACAAATGTGAGTTGGTTGAATTACCAACTTTATGACACTGCCCACGGTGCTCAGCGGTTCTGTATGCACAAACTCTGGCCACAAAAGCATTTTTGACACGTCTGCCTCTACAGTGCAGCGCTCTGCACCCTACTCTGCTATGGAAAACTAAACTCTGCATTTTCTTCATTAGGGTTACAATAAACAATCATTAGAAACAGTACAAAGAGCAAAGACCAACACTCACAATAAACTATATTTTTCACAGAACATTGAACAGAGGATGAAGCTTAAGTTTGCCAGCTTCTTAATCAAATTTTCTAGTCCACCTTAAATGGTGGCTGAGGTTGCATTCTCACGCCTGAGCAACTGCTGCATTGTTTAAGGTGGCATAAAACTTGGATAAGAAGGAACTTCAGCTTCGGGAAAAGAGAAACAGAAGATAACATCCTACTGCTCAGTGATGAAAACTGTACTTTAAATCTGGTTAACTGGGTAATAAAGGTTCATTATCAAAAAATTACAGCTGCAGGAATGATTTTCTCAGTTTCCTCTCATCATGCTCGAGCTCCTTTCATCAGCCATGTTTTGTAGGCAAACTGATGGTAAGATGTGTTCAAACAGTCAACCTTTATTAAGCTCCCTGATGCATACTATCGGTATACTAGGTGTAATCTACGAATGTTTGCTGTATCACTACCTGTAACTACTCACAAAATTGGGTAAACTATGTTTAGGATGGTTAAATCTCTGCTATATACCTTTATTACAGGTTCTGTTGCTGTCTTGGTTAAAATTAAGTGGGGTCGAGGAGTCTAGAACTCTTTGGGTGTATTCCCCGTTTGCCAAAGGTAGAAATGCACAGCTTCCCTTTTGGTGAAGGTAAGTGAAGGGGTTTGGAAACCAGGAGGCAAGAAATGTTTACAATTTGCATAATCATATATTCATATATTCATTCATTCATCTTCACATTCTTAATGAGTGTAAAGGTTCAGGGCTGCTCCTATGCCATTTTTAGTAGTTGGGAAAAACAATAATACATCCATTATTTCAACATTGATTATTTTTTATGGTTCCAACTGTGACTTTAGGGGTATTTTAAACTACATTGTACAATTACTTATTATAAAGATTATTAATATGACAATTCCAAACAGTAATGCTTATTTTCCACCCTTTCTTATTTTTGAATCACTGCTGTTTTAACAACAGCTAAAAGTGACTTTAAAACTTTGTTGATAACGAAATTTTGCATTCACACAATTAAAAATCTATCAGAAGCATGTGTTTTCTTTATTTTATTTGATTTTCAATCCGTTGCATCTGTAGCATACTGTACCATGAGCTGTAAGACCTGCTCCCATGCACTTAGAAAAGAAACTCCACTGACTCAAAATATATATTTAATAGAAACCAGTGGGCAGGTGCTGAAGAAGACAACATAAACCTCATTGGCTCAAAACATATATATAAAAGAACCCAATGGGTAGGGGCTAAAGCAACTATCCATTGGCTTCTATTATAAGAGTGTTTCGACTCAATGGGTTTTTGTATCAAAGTACAGAGAAATGCATCAAAATCATTGTTCATAGTTATCAACTTAATGCTTGTTGAACAATGTTGGAGTATTCCTTAAACAAAGTAAAGCCCTTTTAATGACAGTTGTGTGTATGAAAGGTGCTGTGTAAATAAAAATTTAGTTGATTGGTTAAAAAGGATTTGAATGGGTGGATGCTGAGGGCTGGTTAACGCAGGAAGTGGTGCAGCCTTATGGCTCTTTGTACCCTTCAGGATGTTTGCTCCTGCCACTCTTCTCAGCCGTCTTTGTGCTGGTCAAGATGCCTTAAAGTAACATTAATTATTGAGAAGGCACTGAGCGATGGATGCTGGAGCTTTTAAGCGCAAAGTGCTGCCTGACGTCCAAGCCGGCCCCCTGTGACAAATGAAGGATAATAAGATTACATGCACGCTCTTTGTTTTTTTACCCTCTGACTAATGGACAGTGTGTGACGGATGGTGTTCAGACCTGATTAATCGCTGAAAGGTGCATAGATGCATTGATTAGAGTACCATCATCTCCCTAATGTTGTGGGATCAGCTAATTAGCTTTTTACTATCATCAACCCGAGTCTTTACTTGAGCAGTTAATATTACTTGCGGGTGCAATAATGTTTGTTTAGCAATATGAGCATTTAATGTTGGCCTACAGAGCTTCAATTGATGCAATACATGTCTCTCTCTTTTCTCTCGCCCTTTGTCTCTTTCATACTCTGGCTTTTTCTTTCTCTCTCTTTCTGTCTTTCTCCTCTATGTTTGACTGTGTATCTTACTCTCTCACACTTTTTCTGTTGCTTATAGTATTTTTCTCTGTTTCTCTCTCTTCCTCTCTATCACTTTCTTCTACTTTTTTTCCCTGTCTGTTTCTCTCTCTCTCTCTCTCTCTCTCTCTCTCTCTCGCTCCGTCTCACACACACACACACACACACACACACACACATGTATATGAATAATTATAATAGGCTGTGGAGATAAACACATGCTCTCTCTCTCTTTCACTCACTCACTCACACACACACACAAACGCATACACACATGCACACACACAGATGGTCAGTTAGTCAGATCAATACCGCTCCTGTCAGAGAAGTGAGAGACAGGATGGAGAACAGCAGAGGTTTAATATCTGTTCTAGTGTAGTAATGCATCTTTGGTGCTTTTCTAAGGGGAGGTCTTCAATGCACACACATATACCACTGAAACACTTGCATACACACACACATTACTTGTGCATACGCAGTGGCATAACTGTTGTGGGACACAAGCACCCATGACGACTGGGCTCCCTAAAACTTTGTGCCCCTTCAATGGATACTGTCACAACTCATAGCTCACAGAAAGATGTGATTTCTCAACAGCACACCTCACCAGTTAACTGCCTACAACACCAGACAGACAGGCCTGATGTCTGTTCATGTCCCTCTTATTCATAATGCATCTCATCCATGGTACTCACTTGTGTATTAGAGGGTGTGTGTGTATGTGTCTGTGTAGGTGTGTACAGGTGTCTAGGTGTATGTGTGGGTGTGTGTGTGAGTAAGTGGGTGTGTGTTGGTGTGTATATGTGTAGGTGTGCATGGGTGCGTAGGTGTGTGTGTGTGTGTTTATATATATGTATGTGTGTGGGTGTGTGTTTGTGTGTGTGGATGGGGTGAGAGGGGGTGGCCTCCTCTTCTCAGACTCCTGACCTCAGAGGGATGAGGCATCAGTGGGATTTCAACTCACGATATCTTGTTTCCTGATGATTGTCACCTTACAGTCATGCCACTGTGAGGCAAAATTACATGAAGAAACAATGAACATCAAACATCAAAACACATCAAATTAAAAAAAAAAAGCATTGTAAATGTACCCTCAAGACTACATCAGTGGTTTTAAAGTCCAGTTGTGTACCTTAAATAAATTCTCCCAGGTGAAAATTAAATATTTGTATCCTTTCATAACCTAGTGTTTTAAAACAGGAGACGAGACGGGGTGTGTAGTCAATACAACCTAGAAAACAATTTCAATGGATTATAGTACAATTATGTTCCCTGTCTAAAGGTACTGAGATGTTCCCTTGAGGGTACCACCCCAGTGATAAGAGGGGCACTGCCCCAGTGCCAGTTAGAAACCTTTTTTTTTGAGAGCGTAGACGATGCACTTTGTCTGTATGAAGACACTCTGAGGTAATTCACCCTTTTTAAATTCTTTCTTGGACAGAATTTTGATTTTTTAATATTTTGGGATTTTTGTCCTGTTGTGGAAGCCAGCTTCTTCTCAGCTTCAGGTTTTTGGCTCCCAGCACACGTTATATCAGGAAGATCCAGATCTTGCCTTGACTTCCACAGTTCCCCTTAACTGCCACTTCCTAATGTCATTGCAGACAGTGCAAATTACTCTGACATTTTGTATAGCTTTCCCCTGCTTTGTAGGCATAGTTTAGCTTCATTTTCAGATCACCAGACAGCTGCTAAGAGGAGCACATTGCTGAGTGTTAGCACAAGGTTTGAAGAGTCAGAGAATTTATTATGCTCCAGAGTTGTCTAGAATCAGCTGGTAATTCCTAATGATATTTCTTGACCTACCCACTTCTAATCAGTCTTAACCAAGCCTTTAGACTTCACAACCAGAATGGTGGAAACTTTTGCACATGCCACAATTACATTTTTTCTCTGTTTTATGTTAATCAAATATAAAGTAACTGTGCATTAACATTTAAAATTAAAATGGTCACAGTCAGTGAATATGCATCATGCTTTATCTTATATCTAGAGCTACTGAGGCAGAATGAAATCAACAATTGAAATAGAATCTGACGAAAGTAACAGTGATAGTATCTGGCTAAGTGTACACATGTGGGCAGTGTGTGGTTTGAAAAACCTCCTGGACTGTTCCAAATTATGTAGGTAGTTAACATAACAGTTCCTCATTAGCAGTTTCTCAGAGTTACTATACATAGAAACACAATAACATGCACATTTGCTTTATACTCATCATTAACTTCAGAAATACCTGCATTGTACTTCCACTTACTGGCCACTTTATTAGAAACACCTACTGTATAGGTCTACTATATAGATATACAATTACAGGCTGTAGCCCATCTGTTGTCATGCACAATATGTCTCCGTCTACCCGTGTCATCAGTGGTCAGTTTCTGACCACAGGTTCGCTGTTGACATTATCTGGGTGGTAAACCATTCTCAGCAGTGACAGTGACATGCTAGTGGCATGGTAGTGTGTGATGCTTGTATGAGTGTATCAGGCGGTTGTGGTGGTTTTTAACAGTGGTCCACCACACATGTACACAGTACTGTGCAAAGGGATTATGAACCGAACTGTTTGAAACTACTTATGTGGACAAAAATGCTTTTTTGCTTATACAAATACCATGTAACATTACAATAAATACAAATAAATGTAAGCTTGACTCAGTGATGCATCCAGCCACTGTATAGTTTTGTTCAAACCATGTTCACACCTGTATTGACATTAAAATGTACTGATTAGCAAAACAAGGTACATGATGATAACTACAAATGATATTGTGCTGCAGTGAGGAAAGATTTGATTTGTGCACAAACTTTTGATTGTGAGAAGCCAGCGGTGAGCCATTCTAACACTCTCTACTAGCACAGTTTATGTGGTTGGCTCAGCTATGTCATTGGGAATAACCTGTACAAGCAAAACATGAACTTACATTAGAAACAGATGACAAAGTTTTGAGACCTAAGACTGACAGTGTGTGACACTAGTGCACCTTATTAACACATCTATCTGTGCAAACTGTGTAAAGCATATGGGTTGCATTAACCTGCACATATTTCATGATCTAGTTTGTTTCCAACAAAGTAGTTTGAAATCCATAAATGTTTGTCCCTTTAAAATCCCAGCCTTATTACATATTTTTATTCAGTAACTACAGCGATGTCAAAACAAACTGTCTGAGCTATTCTCAGGTTCTACAAGTGTGTGATAAAACTCTGGCCTGCCAGTGGGCCCTGGACATTTATTTGGTTAATGAAGTCAGTCAGCTAACTGCTTGTATGCTTCCTCAGGGTGGAAGCTGAGGTGTGAAGAACTGAAATTTCAACAGGTTTCGTGAGGCAACTCATAAGAATGTCTTCTTTAATGCATTTGACAACGAATGAAGATGACAAAGTGTATGTCGTGTTTTGGTAAAATGATCCTCTCTGTCTGAACTAAACTTGAAGTATCTGAACACATCAGCTGGACTGTAGTACTGTAGAATTTTCAGAGTTGGCACTGCTGGGCTTTAACTGGCTTTGAGAGCTAAATGTTTTAAATTTAACCAGGCTTTCTTTACATTGCTTTACAAGCTGAAACACAAACACACGTGTATTTTTACTCTATATATCTTGTATTTTATTATAAACTAATTAAGTAAAATGAAAAATGAAGGAAAAATAATAGTACTTTGATTTAATTCTACCCCAAAAAGCACCATTGCAAGCACTTTAAAGAGATTAAATGTAATTTGTTACTTTCCCCTTCTGAAAATTAATGATGCTGGGCTAGATGGGTTGGTAACACAAGGTGTGCACGGAAACTAATAGACTACAGTCTGTAATTGTATCCTACAAAATGTAGGTGTTTCTAATAAAGTGGCTCATGAGAGTATATGAGTGCAATCATATTGTACGCCTTTATACCAATCAATGTCATTTTAGTGCAGCGGTAAACTTAACTTCACAGCCATGAGTGGGAGGTGTGAATAACAGCGCTAAAGCTTTCATGTAGACCGCAGATGACTTACCCGTTAGCAAACTTTAGAGGTGGCCTCCGTGCCCCCGCTGCTTCTGAGTCCAGAGCTAAAGGCTTGGCCAAAAGTCCCCAGCCACCCACATGAAACACAGCAACCTCGGCTGTCCACTGCATTGAAGTGGCAGGTGGCTGTGGGGCATGGAGCAGCACTGGCTGTTACGATCAAAATTCACTGCTGTTAAATCCAATGTCTCTTCCAGGACACAATTTTGAAGCTATACTGAGTGTTGCTAAGGAAAATTCTCTCCACAGTGAAGGTATCACATTTCAGAGAGAGCAATATGGCAAAAATATAAAATTACAATACTGGAAGGCATTTTCACAGTTCTAAGGGAAAAAAAAAAAAAACACCATTTGCACCATTGCACACTCTATTTCGCTGTTAAATAGTATCTGACATGATTTACTAAACAGACGCAACAGTTCTTTAGCATCCATAATAAGACCTAGAGAGTAGTCATACTACCACCACGGGTGACGCAAACATTCAGGCTGGTAGAAATTGCAGCCCAAAACTTGTAATTTAGTAGTAATTTTATTGCCGTCCCTGAGTTTTATCACTGAGGAGACGTGTACATTATTTTCATAGACGTCCCCCTGATAAACCATCCTATTAAAAAATCTAATAAACCTTTCAGGTTGTTTTTTTTTTTACCCAGAACGTCATATGACCATAACCACATACCTGAAATGTAAATATTTGACCTTTACACCTCTGACCAGTTTCTCTTCTGCCACACATTATTGTCTAGAGTAAGAGACACAATTTACTAATGAAACAATTTACAATTTACTACACAGCAAAAGAAATGACTCACCTTTGAGCAAACACAGGTTTTGTTCATTCTACTGTCTGTCTGGGTGGAAAACAATGTCCAGTCTGTCAGGCTATCAGGTGTCCTTTCATTGCCATCTTTTTATGATTGTGCCCATGGGAATACCTTAAAGTTTATCCTCATTCCTGTTGTCACTGCAAGAAAAAAAAATCATTCCCATACTAGGAAAATATAGAAATAGAAAATCTGTAGTGTTACCACTATCCCCATTCCCGTGCAGCTATCTAGTCCATGCTGAAACACTCTTTATAACTTCAATTAATGGGTGGAGCTAAACTGTTTAGGTGGGTATATGTAAATGCATTGGTTTTCATGACCTTAAAAAACAGGCTTGCAGCTTAATGTCTATGTAAGGACTACATGGGCTGGAAATCAGAACTTTAATCAATATTTATATTATTTTGGCTCTTTAAGAAGCTACTTGTTACTATGCAGTTTATGCAGATACTATCCACCTTATTTTTCATGTGACCGTTGTATTTAAGTCATGGAAAACGTGCTTACTTGGTAAGTTTTCAGGTCCCATTAAATGTCTCTGAAGCATGTTACGAGCATAAGCCTCTTGAGAAAGAGCAGTATTTCAAAGGACATATGAATGAGCTTTATAATCACTTAATAAATAATTAATTAAAGCCCAGGTGTTATTGTAAAAATCTGTGCACATAAAATCAAGCCAGATGAAGGACTACCAGTTGAACATCACTGGTTTCTGCTAACAGACTCTCTTTAAATAGTTTACACTTGGTATTCTCTGTAACTGGATATAATGCCCTCACTAGAGTAGGACAAGCAAGTTAGCAGAAAACTAACAGGGTAATGCTATGAAAATATAAGACAAACTCTGAGTCCAGGCCTTCACGGAAAAACTTACTTAACATACAAAGTATGTTACTTACATCCCTGTTCCGAGCTTAAAATGTTTTTATTTAAACTAGAGCTAACATCAAAATCCAATGTAATGCTGAGCTAACTCCACTAGCTTGGTGCTACCATACCATAAGAAGAGCATTATCTTAGTACTCGTTCAAAAAAAAAGCAAATTAACAGATTTTTACATGAAACATTTCTACGCAATGCCATTGCTTTGCAATTGTATGCCTATACTGGAGAGTGTGAACAAAATTAAAAAGTTAAAATTAATTATTAGCTTTATTAGCATAAGTAACTCATGCAGGTCCAGGTTTCTTGACAGAACAATAGAAACATCAACACAAAAGCATTTAAGCATCAAAGTAAAAAAGATTATTTACATATTTATTTATTTCCGCATTTCAATCATATTAGGGTGTTAGAATTGAAATTTAGACTGTTTACTCTTTGTAGGAACTTTCCATAAGCCACTCATAGCATCATGGGTCGTAGGAATATGGTGGACTGGTTGTTTACAGGCTCTATATATTGGCTCCAAATATGTCTTTGTGATACATGCAGTTGTTCACTGTTCTAGAGGTACTGACAATACCCATGATATATGAATACTCAGAAAATCACAATGTATCAGGATAAAGATAAAGTATCACCATATTGCCCATCACTAATTACATCTACATGGCAAAGAACAGTTAAACTTGCCTGTACATTACTACTGAACCCACTGAAGGTCTGTAAGGTTCTCCTGTGTGATCTAACTTGGACTAAATGTGTCTCTGTGTAACAATGCCCCTGTGAATCTTATGCTGAAACATGTGTAATGGAACAGCTTCATTGATTTGTTTCCTCGCATGTGATCTCAGATAATGCTCTCTTTGGCACATTTGACTTATGGCCATTTTTATTACCCACATAAAACGGTCAACTGGAGCTGTCAGCAGTTAAGCGAGTGGACGAATATGCCTGTAGCATGTGAAATATGTCTCACATCTCACAAATATGTCTCATAGAGAAATCACTAAGCAAATAGGTACACTACCATAAACCTGGATAATAGCCCACCGTTCCGTTCCATGTACATGGAGTTAATGCACTTAAAAGCTAATGGTGATGCTTTTCACAATACTAACTCTAATAAAAAGCCTTGCACTTCTCGCTAACCCTTTTAACATATTTCAGAAAAAGAAGAAAATTGCCATCAGATAAGTGCTCTCATTAAAGAAATACCCCAACCTCACTCTTTCTGCATCATCTGTAAGATACGGTTGATTACCACAGACAATAATTTCAATGTGTTTTCCTGTACATTATAAAAGAACAGAGAAAACACTGATTGAAAAGCTACGTGTAATGGAAGACAACAGGCAGGTGCTTCAGTATTCTACTTCACAAAATTTACTTAAAGAAATACTCCGAATTTTTACAAAAATGGCCACATCTGTAGCGAAAGTACCACTGACAATATTTTTGATTCCCTGTACAAATTGAAAATAACAGAAAAACCATTGACTCAAAACATGCTTGTAATAAAAGTCAACGGGCAGGAGCTTCAGTACAACTGATCCTGGGGGCCCACTGCCCTGCACATTTTAGTGCTTTTCCTGTTGTAACACACTCACTTTAAGTCAAAAATGGGCTGTTAATGTGCTGATTAGTTGGAACAGGTGTGTTGGGAGCAGGAAAAACACTAAAAAGTGCAGAGCTGTGGGCCTCGAGGACCAGGATTGAGAAATACTACTCTATGCTACAACTTTCACTTAACCCCTTATAATCACAGGCTTATTACGTATGGAGGCTTATTATACAGTAACTACAGGGACTTCACAGCAAACTGGTTGGGCTATTTAGGTTGTAGAAGTATATAATAAAACTCTGAGCCCACCAGTGGTGTGACCTGGCCATGTAATGAGTTAAAGCTACACTTTGTAAGTTTGGGGAATTTGGAGACCTCTGTGGTGGAAATGTGTAATCGCATGCAATGTGCAAAAGAACGGTTTGTAACACTGTTTTGGACCCCTGTCTGAGCGGATAAATCTGATGATTGTGAGTGTGTTGAAAGCATATTCAAAGAGAATTCAGTACAAAAATGTTCTTTATAGCACCAAAAAGGGTTCTGCTATTGTGACGATGTCAAGCTTGTAACAATAGAAGAACCCTTTTTGGTGCTATATAGAACCATTTTCAAAAAGTTTCTATGTAGCATTGTCTACAGCACATTCTACATCAATCTGAAGAATCCTTTCATCATGCAAAGAACCCTTTAATCATGCAAAGGGTTCTTTGAGTGTTCATGGCTCTATATAGAACCATTTTCTTTACTAAAGAACCCAGAAGCACCACGGATTTTTTCACAGATTTTCCTAATTTCAGCATAATTAAATCATTGAGATGTAAACGAAGTCAATTACAGTAGTTTATGGTGAAATTGTGCATGCTAGAGAAATGAACCATCTCAAGTTTCTTATATGACTCTGAGCTTTATATGTAATGCTGACATTAAATAGTGAAATAGTGGTAAATTTGTATAATTAAGTTTAAAAAATATTTTAAAAATTAGTTTTCCTAGGGAACTATTTTGCCTTGCAACACTTTGCATGTACCTTTCTGCCAAGAACTGATTTTAAAAAAAAAAGTTTTATCCAAAAGCTTATTTCAAAACTATTGTAAAACAATGTCTCAGACACAGGCAGCCTTTAGAAGCATTACTTCAGATGTCTGGTTCCTATCACCACCTCTGTGAAGAACTTTCTTTGGAATATTTAATGTCAAACCACTCAGAATGACTTTTTTTTAATTCTTAACCATGTAATTATGCATCACTTAAAAAAAAAAAAGATGGAATTCCCCTTTACAGCACACTCATAATTAGAAGTCAATGGGCAGATGCTTCATTACTTTATTATTTATTTCGTTAACTATCCTGTTTTGAGTCTACAAGTTTTCTGTTCTTCTCTAAGTAAGGAGAAGTTCTTGTCCATGTTAATAAACTGTGTGCTACATATGCAACAGATAGATATTAGGCTGAACAACCTTGGAGTATTCCCTTCAGTAAAGGTTTCAGCATCATTCAGTGTCAATGACCACATGGCCCACTCCATTCTCCTAACACATGCTCTACTGCGCAGCAGGTTATTTTGCCAGTGTGGCTGCATTTGTAAATTGAAATAGGGCAAGATGCATGTGATAAATCATATTTGCTGGGGACCAAGGGGCAAGTTTTTTGGCAGTAATCCTGTCTCTGGATGCTGTCCCTTTAGTTGGAAGGGGTAATGAAAATGAATTAAGGAGTGAATTAGAATGCAGCGGGACGCGCTGGAGCACTCTGTTAGATTAAGGCGGGAAGCAGGACAGGTTGTAATGCAGCACCTGGCAGGAGTTTGTATCAGGAACATCTGCCTGTGTTTATTCTAATTGTCCCCGATGGGGGACAGAGAGAATGAAACAGAGTGAGATAGTGAGAGAGAGATAGAGATAGTGAGAGGAGAAGCATCTGCTTTGTGAAGTGAAGCTAAAAACCCCTGTTGTTTGCGTGATTTCCCAAGCCGCAACCTCTCCAATCTCTCTATTGCCCTCTCAAGGCTGAAGAAGCAAGCACGGGGCTCAATATGCATTTTGGGTAAAGGCTACACCTTTCAAAAGTCCTTTCATGAAAGAAAAGATAACGTGACATAGCTTTGAGCTTTATGCCCCCGCACACATGCTCACATTATCATAATAGTGAGCTCAGTCAGTCAAACGTAACACAAATTGGCAGCAATGCCACATCATTAGCATACGTCTGCCCAGAAAGCACAATTAGTCTAATATCTGACTCCAAGCAGCAGCCTTTCCGAGCGGCACGAACACGTCCGGCTTAAAGGCAAGACAGACACATCCGGTAACCTGTATACTAAACTCTTCCAGACAGTTTTTCATTACCGAACAAGGGATACAATTAAAAATCATTTCAGTTTTAATGTAACGCCTCTCTTTCCAATTAATCATGGCGGAGTGCGGTTTTGTCAGTGCACCCCTATAATGGAAGCAAGCGAACCCCCCTTTATTCAGAAAAGTAATTACTGAGCCCTATCTGCAAATGAAGAAACTACAGAAGTTCAGCAGCTATGGATATGTGCTAGCTAATGGCTTCTATTAAGCGTGGGTGATATGGCAAAACTGCAACATCACAATATTTTCACAGTACATGATGTTTATTAAGATATTTCGTTTTTCTACAGTTTGTGAAGCTTCATTGTACAGTTTGAAGACACCTATTCATCTAGTGTTTCTTCTGAAATCATGAGTATTAAGAGATGGTTTGTCCCCACTTTGCTGCAGTAACAGTTTTTACACTCATTGACAGGCTTTGGAACATCACTGTGGGGATTTGACTGGATTCAGCCATAGAAGCAGTAATGAGGTCAGGTGCTGATGTTGGATGATCAGTTCTGGATCACAAACAGCACTCCACTTCATCCCACAGGTACTAGATGGAGCTCCATGACTAGAAAGATTGCAGTTGTCCTGCTCCACAGCCCAGTGCCTGGGGGCTTTATGCACCTCTAGATGAGACTTGGCTTTCAGCATGGTGCACTCAAGTGTGGCTGCTCCAAAACATTTTCTATGGAGATTATACAAACTCTGTGCACTCAATTGAACTCCTCTGCAATTTACTAATTAGAAGGGGAGACCAAATACTTTTATACAGGAAGAAAAACATAAGGGGCTTATAGCCAAATCAGCTGCCTGTTACTATGCATTTTGAATCATGATCAAATGATCATTCCGGAGCAAATTATATTCTATGATGCGTCAAACTTGGAGCTCCTTCAATAATAGCAGTTCTGTTCAAATCAACCTCAGGGTAATGGAATAACAAAACCTGCACAGAGATCAGCACCTCTGCTTTTTTGGTGATTGGGAGACAAGGCTAATTGCTCTTGCCACAGTTTCTTTATTCAACAAATAATAATAATAATAATAATAATAAAAAAAACAGGATTACTGTAATCTAAACCAATTTTGATGATAAGCTAATTAGAAGAGGAATGAAATGACATAACAGCTCACTTTCAGCTTATCCTGAATTCCATGCTGGTCTGTGCTGTTTTTAAGCAGGGCTATCTAGTTTTTTTTGTCGTTTCTTTCTTTGGATCAGTTCTTTCTGATCTTCACTTTAAAAAGATTGTCCAGGCTATATTTTAATATGGGCAATTTGAGATAAATTGAGGAAATTACAGATACATCACTCTTATAAATTACATTACCAATCCTCCTGTGCTATAACTAATCCAGCTCAAACAGGGTTCAAGTGTGTCTTTTTTAGGACTGACAACACTCATATGATTAGAACTCAACAGATATATCTCGATAAGGACAGCTATAGTCATATTGCCGTCCACTGGTTTCTATGCGTCACCTTCTGTGAGGGACAGCAGAAAGGTAGGGGGTATTAATATTTACTAGTCTCGCAGGGGTCAAGCCAGAACGTATTCACTTCTCTTCAATAAAAGATGGCCATAATACACTTGCTCTCTCTCTGCCGAATTCTGAGCTGATTTATCGCCATGGAGCTTTTATTAATCTTACTGCTGCTTTCTTGTGTCTGCTGTTTGTAGTTGTAAAGGGAAAGACGCTGGCTGTGCGCTTTAATGGACACTGCATAAGCCACTGTGGACTTCCTGACGAGGGGATAAATCAATGGAGAGATATATCGCCCAGCAGTGTGTGTATGTGAGTGAGAATTGCCAGCAGCTCCAACAGAGCTGTAATCATGAACAAGACTGAGAATCTGGCAATGCTTTCCTTGAAAAGAAAACAAATTTCTGCAGGGACCGAAGGCAGTTTCTAAGGACCAGCTGAATTTATGGTCAAATAGCACTGGACTAGACTGGTTAAATAGTTACAAATATGTACAATATTACTTCGGCTCTACTTGAAGTTTTCAAACACTGAATTGTCAGTTTATAAGAAACACCTACCTTGTTCCTACATTCATTGGCCATTTTATCAGAAACACCTAACATATAGGTGCGTATGTTTACAGTTACTGACTATAGCCATCCTCTAATGTGTCCATCAATGTAAAAAATGATCACTAAAGGACCAGCTCTGACCAGATATTATTTGGGTGGTGGACCATTCTCAGCATAGCAGTGACACCAACATAGTAGTGACATATTAAGTAACATGTTATGTACTGCGCTGGTCATAGCTGGATCTACCATATTGCATACACCTACTGACCACTTTGTTAGACACACTCACCTTCAATGTGTACAGTTACAGACAACAGCTCATCTTTTTCCATGTAAAATTTGTTTGGTCATCCTCTAGTACTTCTTCACTGTTGGCTGGGTATTTTCAGGACCATCCTCAGCCCAGCAGTGACACTAACATGTTAAAAACCCAGCAACACTGCTGTGCCTGCATTGCATTGATGGATGAGGTACAGACAAATTGTGTATATCAACAGATGGGCTACAGTCAGTAATTGTAAACCTACAAAATGTACCTACATGGTAGGCGTTTCTGGTAAAATGGGCAAAGAGTGTAGCAACAAGGTGTAAATTACTTTTGGGAAAACGGAAATTAAAGGGGCTGCTAACAGCTTGCATCAACTTCAATTTACAGCCATCAGATCATTCAGATTTCAGCTCATCACAAAAAAAGCTCTGATCGGATCACCCAAACCACATTCAACACAAGTGTAGATGGAATGCATTTTCTACGTCCGTATACAATTAAGTAAGTGTTGACTTCATTCTCGTGTTCAAAAAGTTTTCTGGATAACGGTGGCGATGCAGCTATAAGCATCCGCAAGACAAATGCTTCTCTTCAAATGCTTCTGGAGAGTCATTTTAGTGAAAAAGTGTATGAAATCCAGCCAAAGTATATTAAGATACAATCTGAACATGAAACACACGAAACCTCGTATCTCCAAAATGGTCATTTTGCAAGTAAAGAAAAAAACATTCTTTACTTTTAGTGTAAGTCAATGGAACCAGACTTTTTTACAAGTTAATTTGGGCCGTTTCTTTTGGTCCATTCTTCATGAAATTTACACACAATGTAAAGGCATTTATGTCAAAAACTGAAAAACAACAAAAATGGAGATGCAAGGTTTTTCTCCAACAACAGTGATGTGTTATTGCAAGATGTAAACAAAGTGCCCCTAATTACTAATAGTAGATTTAAATGGTTCAATGTTAAAAAGCAAACCTGCTAATACAAATAATGTGCCAAGAAGTAATATTTGTCATGACTGATTCACAGTTGCACATGTTAAACATTAGCAAAGACAAAAGCCCAAAGGTAGACAAAATGACAGAGCTTTACTATAAAGAAAGGCTTTTCTAGCAGATTAAGTTGCAGCATCTCATCATACACGCATACATGGTGAATATGGTAATATGCCATTTTTCTTTTTGACTAGATTTACATAAAACACTGTTACCCTGCAGGCAGAAGCAGTAAATCAAAGAGCTGTCTTGGGACATTGATGACAGAAAAAAAAGAAACAGATTTTGACACAAAACTAGTTTTTTTTAAATAACAACAACAGCAATAATAATAATAATAATAATAATAATAATAATTGAATCTATGAAATATGATGTGATAATTCTGCTTTTTACAGAATTCATAAAAACAAAAATCTGAGATGAAGAAAAATGCTGCTGAAATGCTGAAGTGCATATCTATATTTTCAACTCTTTGACATTTGATATTTAAAACACACTTTTTCTAGCTGAGTCGAGTATACTGACTAGAGTAGAGTATACATTTAGCCAGAAACCAGCACACAGACAGACTGAAGATGTAAGAAAGACAGAATAAACGGATGTGCAACGACATATTCATATAATATCTGTTCTGAACTTTGCCAGTCCATTCCCTTTTTGTCTTTATGGAAAAAAGAAAAGCATCTATGAGGACAGCAAAAGCAGCTGTCAAAGAGGTGAGTCCAAAAGGCCCGAGGTGGGGAAAATACAGACACACAAAACAACTCCTATCTTCCATTTCTGAGCAGGTTTGGGTGTACCATGATCACTGGCTGTTTACACTCCTAAAAATGCCAGTTCCTAAATGGTTCTTAGAGGTAAGATCCTAGGAAAGACCTTTAATT
>JAILXH010036296.1:0-11053 GCA_023558415.1 Piaractus mesopotamicus
ATATATATATATATATATATATATATATATATATATATATATATATATATATATATATATACAGGTCACCCAAAAGAGGTCATTTGCATATATCGCTGCTGTTGGGATAAAACCTTGTATCTCCATTTTTGTCATTTCTAAGTTCATCTCTGCTACAAATGAATATGTTTACTGTTCTGTGAACTGTTTTGAGTGCAAATGTTACAGCTTAACCACAAAGACAGGGTTCATTGCAACAAACTGACAGGTCAATTTAAAAATAAATGTGTCCAGTGTAGCATTTTTAACAATAAAACCATATTGAAAAACAAAATACATGAGCATACAAATACATTCAAAACACAGAGATTCATTCCAAAATGTATTCCAAACACTAAAGTACATTAAGCAAAGAATACTATGTATTTGCTTTCTGTATGTGAAGTAGAAGAGCCAGTATAAGAACAACAAATTAAAACATAACATTCAGGGCAATTACCGGTGGGCCAGCTGAGAGAGTGAGAAAGAGAGAAATGCAGGATTGTTTCTTTTGAGTCCTATATATAATGAATAGTGACTACCTGGGACAAACAGCATGTGCCAGGGTGGATTTGGGAGGTCGTGGTGGGTAGGGGGGAGGTCTCTGTGGTTGTAGTGGGCTGGTATGGATGAAAGTCCAGGGCTGAATTTATTTCCTAGTCCAGGCTTGATATCGTTCATAGTACATTTTAATAAGTCTCTATTTAAAATAAACTTTTAAATAACGAACTGTTTTGATTTAATGTCACATGAATATGGACTTCTTTTACTGTTTATTTAAGGGTGCTTAATTTAACACTGTGTTAAAACTAACCCTGCCGTGGGGAGGCTGTACTTTGACCTATATGCTTAAAAACAGTGCTCTAATACCACCAACAGAGTGATTAAAATAATATAGACTAATAATATACACACAGCTCAGTCATTTAAAACATTCACGATGAAAAACATTCAGGGTGTTCAGGGTTATTCTCAAGAAAATTCTGGCCAAAGTCTGATGATGTTGATATGGGAATACAAGAAGATGATCAGAAGCATGTTCTACCCCAGCAAACACACCCATGTGGGACCCACATTGGTTGAATGTGGACTAGTTTGATTCCAGGTAGGCACGCGCTCTGAGTGGGTTTGTTTATGGGTTGCTATCAAGGCCCATTCTCCGCTGATTGGCTGTTCTTATGGAAGGGCGTGACTTTCCCCAAAAACAAGCACCATAGTGAGCATTATGAGGTTTCCCATTCACTTTTCAACCAGTGAACTGTCTCCTCATCGTTTATAATGTCTCTGGCTAAAAACAGGCTGTTGGACAATGTTGACAAGCACATCATCGCCCTCTACTTTAAACTCTGCCCTCACAAATTAGTTGGTTTAGTTTAGAAATGTCACACTCCGTTTGTTCCCATCCACATTTAGCCCACATTTCCCATCTCATCTGGCCCCACCGGACTAATCGGGCAGTAGTGTTCTAAGCGGACGCACTTGCTCAGGTAAATCGGTCATGCTCATTTTGTTCATATTGGAAGTAAATAAAAAACATTGAGGTTGTGAAACTGTTCAGTTTTTTTTATTATAAGTGATAATGAATTTACAGGTATTTTTTTTTAAATACAAATACAAATTATTGAATATATTGATGAAATATATTCATTTAAAAATATTTTACCATTGATCACCATTTGTTGCAAACTTTTACAGTTATGCGCTGGTGCTCCACTAATTTGTGCTGAAAATTTTGATGCATTCATCTGATTAGGCAGACATTGTGTAGTGCTTGCAGGTGGGAAACTTGTTTTTCCAATACTGCTTCAGAGCAGAATTTGACGTTACCTGAGGAGATGAGTTTAAATTAATTAAATAATTATTTAAGATTTTTTTGTTGAAATTCAAAGAAGTAGCATTACTGAGTCAGTGGGAAAAAACCTAGTGAAAAAAAAAGTAAAGCCTGAAATAGTAATTTAAAAGCCAGAGGTATCGGGTTGGATTTCGCTGGAGTTCTTCAGACCACGTTATACGTCTGTACATAATAATGTCACATGCACAGACTCAAAATGAAGGCCTGTATCAATGTTTAGGCCTCAAAATCAGCAGTACACAAATGAAGAATTGATGACAATTTGATGACTCACCTTCCCGGAAGACACGTCCTTCACTAAGTTTGACTTGAGTTTGCAAGTGTCGGATTCATCCGCTCGTTGGAGTCTGACGCACAGCTAATGTTACAAAATATTCTTCCTCATGTTGCTTGCAAGTACACTTCTCCACCAGAGAGGCCTCCAAATCCCTAAATCTGACATATTGTAGCTTCAATGATGTATCACAAGCTAGTATGCTTTGCTGATAGCTCATGATCTACTGAGTTCGTATGTCCAAAACCACATTCTATACTTCACACATTTTGCCAGCGAATGGTGGCATGCTATTTTGACACATTATTTCTTTCTTTATTTATGTGTTTGCAAGCAATGTTACTGGTCCATCCCAGCAGATATTGATGTGATTCACCTGAATGCAAACTGTTAGTTACAAACTAGTGATGTGACACTTTTCAGATCTTTCGATTTGATGAAAGAACCAGTCATCGAGCCTTTGGCAGCATGTATGGCGGGAAAGAACGGATGCCCGGTTGATGGTGGCATGGGCCACATTAATTGTGCTGCTGGCGCCGGGCTGAGAGAACTAGGGCAAGCACCTGCTGCAGAACTGGGTACGAATGACGAATGCTGTCCTACATCGCCCATCCGCTCACCTCTCCCCTCAGCGTGCCAAATTAATCAAACGCAGAGGCCACGGAGCAGTCTGGGCTGTCCAATGGATGGCCGCGTTCCTGAGGGGGGCTGCACCTTGATGAGCTGCAGACAGGTCGGGCACAGTGGCGAGCGACTGCGTGTGTGTCTCTAAATGAGTGTGAGATGTAGGTCAGAGAGGTTATGTAGCTATACTAAACATCCCTGATGCAATGCTGAGGGAGGTGCGGCTGAACTATTTAAAAAAAGATTCATTGCTGGCTGTGTTATGAATTGTGAATTAGCACTGCGCGTTGTAGGACAGGGACAGGATTACAGAGCAACAGCTGCTATCTGGGTGAATCACCGTGATTGGAGCCAAAATAAACAGCAACAAAACATTTTTAGACCCAGTGGTTAAGGATTTTGCCTGCACGGGGATATTACATTGTCCTTTACTAGATTTAGGTTCCGGCTCTGAAATGGGGGTGGTAGGGTAGAGGATAAAGCCTGAAAAACTTAAAGGATGGTTTATGGGATAATCAAATTTACACAATTTCCTTCTCACCCCAAACAGTCGATGGGCCAAGACATGTTTGGTGTCCAAAATTTGCTTCTTTAGTTTTGTACTGGAGCTACAAGTCTAATGTAGCAAAAAAGTAATGGTTGATCTACATCTTCCGGGTGACAGTAGTTGTGCTTCCATTCACTTTCTGCATAAATTCAATGAGATTACATGAAAATGCTTTTAGAAACTTCAGATTTTCAATATGTCTTGGCCAGTCAGCTATGTTCGGAGTGAGAAGAAAATTGGTAAATTTGATTTTTCAGTGAACATTTCTTTAAGCCAGGGCATTCCTACTGGGACAGTCATTGTTTTCAGCTAGTTATTTGGTTAAAAGAGAAATAGTGCTTTGTGAAATACCCCACAGTTGAATGTGTGTGCTTTTGAGTCCAGCAAGGAACCAGAAAACCAGAAAATAAACCTAGGTGGCAGAAAAAAAAATCAGATTTTACTGCTTGTTTAAAATGAGGCCTTTGACAAAGTGTACACATGGTGCATGTATACAATGTGCTTTATATATATATATATATTTATACATACATGCATACATACACAAACTTGGTCGATGTGAATTTGCTAAAAAATGTTGGAAATTCCATTCAAATTGGAAAACAGAAGATTACAATTCATGGATCTAGACTTGAGACGATCAGGGCCTGTTTCAGTTCAGGAAGACTAATTGCAGACAAATTCCAGCCACAGTCGAAGATTTGTGAATCCAGGAAACGCAGGAGGACTGTAATATACTGCTTGTGGCCTGGCAGGCCTCTGACGATGAGCTGTTACTGACTACAATAGGATGATGATGATGATGATGATGATGAATGAGCAAGCAAGAGTGGCTTTGCAAGGTGTGTGTCTGTGATGGTGGGAAACCTCGTCAGCTCCCCACCCAAATTTAGGACAGGCACACCTCAACATCCCCCACGACTCCAGCGTTTCACTCATGTCAGGCCAAAAAACACGTCCACGGAGGTTGCTCAAACTAGGTCGACTGACGGCTTTTTTTGGATCACAGAGGGAGGAAATCGTGCCATCTAAATGATCGCTCTCTCTCCTAAAACCTACTCTGATGGCGAAAAGCCTTCCCCACCAGTTTTATTTTTACACGCGTCGAACTGGGTCAATGACGATGCCACAGAATGTGACCAAAAATGGAAAAGGAAAAAAATGAAATCACGTCTGGGTCACCAAAGACAAGAAGTTCTGGACATCTCTCAAAACATTTTTTTATTGATCATATATAAAATAAAGTAAGCTGCCAAACATACAGTATATACAACAGTACATCGATAACTTAGCCACACCCGAGAATGACTAACTGCATGGTTAAAATCCACAGTTCTTATATATGAATACATCATATCACTTGTGTATCTACAGATTGCAAAAAAGTACAATAATTTAATTCATAAATAGTTACAATTCACCCATTTTTGTTACCGTATTTGATACAAAGTACTGAAATATATATATATTATTACAACCCATAGATAAAAGCAACCAAAACAACATTCTATCAATGTAATTCACCGATCACCACCTCACGTTTCATAGCTTTATTTTCTGATTTAACACTTTTGAGACAAAGAACTATTCGGAGCCAAAGAGAAACCTGTGGTTACCTGCTCACCAAACATAGAACATGATGAACGAAGCCTACTTAGCCTAAAGCTAGTACATATTGTCACATAAGTGCTGATAAAGTTACCAGTCCTCCCAACTCTTTTCAGACAATGGAAAGGGTCAAAGACTCTCTTGGATGCATACTGTGAAGAAACAAAAAACAGACAAGGCCCCCCACACTGTTAGTAAGCCTGTTTCTTGATCGATTTGGTGACGAAAGGTTTTTCTGAACATCCCTTATTATTCAATGTACTCCTCAGTGTGATATCATTCCCTCCAACTGTCCGATTCACAATAGCACTATTATAAGAGCTACAGCAAACACGGCAGTGCAAAATAGCTCTGAGTCAAGGTGATCAATAATGTATGTCCACAAAAGCATAAAGTGAGGCATTTGTCCAAGAACTCCATTTAACACCGCTGAGGAGGGCCATGGGCAGAAACCCTCAGTGCCCCTTAGATTTTTCAGAACGGGGGCTGCTATTTGAAAATGCAGACGACTGCAGGAACACAGATGCAATGCAATAAATGCATAAGGGATGGTCAGTTCTGCAAAAAGGCAAAACTGACCCCTTGCCATCTTGCTGACCCGCCTGTGCACGACCCCCCACCCATGACGCAATCAGCAGGAACCTCGCAGTGCAAGACGTTTTTTGAACGATGCAGCTTCAGCACGCCTCTCGGCCAACGTGTCAACTGAGGATAAATCGTCTCCAAACTGGAGTACGGCAGCATCATCATTTTTCCAGGGTTGCAATACAAGATGATGCTCTGGAGTAGAAATGATGTGAACGCCACTGAGCACCGCTGCCTTAACACCATACAGTTTCAATTAGTCATCAGAGTTCAGAGCTGAACCACAAAAGACCAGAGCAGACTTGTCACCCGTTTTTAGTCGGTGTCATGCTCAAATTAGGAACTCTACGACGTTTTTCTCTATGTGAAAAATGAATGGCGTTTTCAAAAACCACCCCCCTGTATTGTCCTCTGTAATAAAAATGTTCCAAACTCAATACAAGTGGTGTCAGGAGAGATTTATGGATAGGGGGCTAAGCCTTTACTAGGGCCATCTGGGGGCATTTGTTTCTCCTCCAGGAGAAATAAAAAAAGGCTGCAAAATGTTTGTTAGTCATTAATTTTAAAAGTAGCAATATGCATTAAAAGAGCCTGCTTGGTTAGATGTGCACACAGTAAGTCTGTCTCTTCATAGTCTGTATTAGGAATCTAATATGACTGGAAATCATACTTTGACTACTTAACAACCATGTAATGCAGAAGACCCAATGACATTTGAGGGAAAATGTACACAGAGCAAAACACATCAGCTTAAGAACAAAACTAGCTTAAAACCAGACTTCCTTATTTGTGCATGACGCCGACAACAAAATGACGACACAACTTCAGAGGTCTATTAGTGGAGTTAATGGAGCAGTTCAGCCAAACATGCTAATGTTGCCAGCTAGATTGGTCCAATCATTTTAGCATCATTTTAACTAATCGCCACTAGCTTGAACTGAGAGAAGTATTTCTTCAAAAATAATGAATGCAAACTGTAAGGACATTTTGGGAGGACCATTTCCACTTCTGTGTCTTTATACAACAAAACCTTAAAGAAAAACACCAGTAGTTTTAAGGACTTCTCAAACTCGATCCAGTCTCTCTCACTAAATTCTTCGACTGACCCTCACCACCAGGTGAAAGATGAATTGCTTTCGGTACGTTACGCGACACGTTTTGTCCTGAGCAGAAAGCAGGCAGGAGCATATCAAAAACAATATGCTCATCTCAACAGTGCATTTTCACTTACTTCAGTCATGAAAATAACCTGATCATATGTAATATGATCTTTTCATATGCTCATGAAAGTACTGTACTGCATCTATAGTGCTACACTTTGCCTATAGTCTCAGTGCCATGTTCAAGCCGACACAGCTCATGTGCAATATAATGGAGGTAAACAAACAAAATGTTGGTTCAGATTTATTTTAGGTATCCATAAACCATAAATATAATTGTTGTGCATGTAACGGTTTTTATTTTTAGCGTCCCATTGAATTCCACTGGGCCCTCTGTATTTGCAAATCTCCAGTAAATGCAAAGTATTTAATGCAAATACAGGACGTGATGAGTGCATTAGTGTAATCTCTTTACATATATATACTTATTACAGCCTGGTATGTAGGACTGTAGGACATGAAGGAAGTCTACTAATTGGCCACTACTAACGACTTCACAATGGCACTCATATACAATGGGTGTGCTGTTCAATTTAAAAACATGATCCAGTCAGTTCAAAATTCAGCTGCTTCATTATTTAACGGATCAATTTTGTCATACAAGCCAAATTTTTTTGGCTTACCAGGGCAGAGAAAAGATGGACACCTAATATAAAGCAGGACCAAATTAATTGAATGCAGTTCTCAGTGATGAAGCTCAAATGTTACTATGCAAACAATTTGCCTTGTCTACGTTTGAAAACACGTCTCTCTCTAAGTGTTTAGAACATGACAGCACTTAGCGTCTTTTTCATATGAGGTGCGGCAGGTCGCATTATGGAAGTCCTTTATTTGGGAAAGATCGATGAGGAGGAAGAATTCGGTTTTGCATTGCTAAACAAAATCCAGAAAAAAAAAATCCTGTATCAAATATATGGAAGGGACCAATATGGATGGACAACTGTCTTCTGTACACCGCCTTGTTTTATGAGATTCTTCTAAATATATTCATTTAAATAGTACAGCATGACACCACTACAGTGGACGACACTGCCACCTGATCACTTTCACAGCACGCCACGCGCTACTCCACTGCACGCGCCTAGTCACTAGAAAAGCTATCAGACTTCAATAATAAGCCACTTTTGGTACAATTGCAAAATTGATATCAAACAAGTTCAAGGTTTATTTTTTTTTCTTTTTTCCCCTATAAATCACAAAGGATTTTCTTACCAAAAAGGAAAGAAAAGTACAACTAAACCTTTAGTCAGACAAAGACATCGAGGAACACTTACTAATAAATTCAACGATAAAGCCTGTGTAGGTTGTGTTTGGAGAACCGCGATTAACCCATCCGCACAAAAAAAAAACAAAAAAAACAAAAAAACAAAACACAAAATGTTTACAGCTCTAGGACGTCGAACAAAACTAAACCTCTCAAGATTTCACACATTTGTCAATGCACTTTACGAACGTTTACCTCAAAACATGTTCAAAAAACGACGTAAAACACTATTAGCCGCTCCTCCGGGTCAGGAAACAAGGAAAACAGTTTGCTATATTTTATGGAAAGGCTCCCTCAAGACGAACTCAGTGTAACTTGCGTCTACAAAAAGTGAACATCACCTTTAGACACAGCTACTGGATTTCTTATTTTCCATGCATAAATACAATATTTTATTGCCTCTCCTTGTCATATTCCTCAGAATATAACTTGTAAACATCATTCCACAAATGGAATTGAACAAAACAGGAAACAAAACAAAAATAGCTAACAGTTGATTCTCGACTGTTTCAGGAAAAACAGACAAACTTTCATCTTTAGGCAACGAGTGGTCGTTGCTTTCCACTCACTGTGTTTGTTGAGTTTGCAAAGTGTTAACATTAGCATCCTTGCACAGAACCTGTACAAATGTGTGTTACCTTGCTTTTATCTCCAAGCCAAAAAAGCTTGAAGAAGAAGACAGGACTAGCACCTTTTCAAATTCCAGTCAAAGCTTTCCAATTTCTTTCTACAGCGACAGCCATACCGGAGAAGTCATTTTGTGGGTTATAGTTGTTTTTTTATGGATGAGACAGTTTCACAATTGTAATTTTTACAACTTCAAGTTTAAATTAAGGTGATTACAGCTGTATCTCTGAATCTCCACTTCATTGCCAAGTCCAAAGAGGCAATTTCTCATTTCAGTGCAGAATAAATAAAATAGTGTTAGCCTAAATTACCTCAGTCATCTGGCTAAGAATGCTAATGTCAGAGCGTAGCAGTTTGACTCAGCAACTGCAGTCTGTGAAAAGCACTGGCTTGTTTCAAGGTAAGCCTAAGGTTGTTTAAAAATGAAGATTTGGTGAACCTTTAGATCGAACAGTTTTAATCATCACTTGTGAAATCGTGAAGGCGCTCCTAGCTTTGCCCATTTGTAAACTGGTCAGTGGATGACATCAAGCACAGGAATCTGAAAAATGAAAACAACATTAATCTCATATTTCCCCTGTTGTGTCAGGGGATCAGCGGTGCTATTAAGATCAGTGCGTCGTGACAATGACAATTTAGTGTTAATTGCAGAGGACTGCAGTGTTCCTCAACTCCAGTTCTGGGGAACTGCCCTGCGTAGAGTAGCGTTTTCCTGCTCTATCACACCTGATTCAGATAATTGAAAACTTGGCAATTAGCACAAAATTAGGTGAGTTAAATCAGGCAGGCAGTGCAGAGACATGAGAAACACTGAAGAAAAGACTACTGTTCAAAAGATTGGAATAACTTAAACTAATATATTTGTCTTTTTATTTTATATACAATAGTAAATTCTACAGCTTAAATGTTATAAACTAGACATCAAAAGGTATTTTCACATGTTCCGTTCAATACTGCAAGTATTTGAAGAACAGCAAGAAATTATTAAGTGAAAATCAGAATACTGTAATTAGTGGTTCACGGTCAAGTTCTCCACCTTGAGATTTGATCACTACTTAGAAAAAATTAAGCATTTTTATTATGACTTCATCCTAGATGCAGTACACAGTTTCTCGGAGTCCTTGGTCATTTTAGAACATGAGGGTCAAACTAGGTTCCTTCTGGGCCAGATGCGGTGTTCAACCTAACTCAGAAGACGTCAGAGATCAGAAAAAAAATCATTTACGACCTCACCAAACCCGAACACCTCGATGAAAGCAAGTATTGTTAGCAACAGGCTAGCCAGCTAACATTATTGATGTGAGTGTTCTGAATGTATTTACCTTCACAAAACAGCAAAGCGGAAGATGAAGTATCCATGTCAATATGACTACTCTAATACGATTACTCTGAACTCAAATTTCCAGTTGAGGGGGTGTTTTCTTTGACATTTTCCTAGTCTGAGTTACAGTCTTTAGTTGAATGCAACAATAGTGTTGCGCCTCATTAGACACACCTGATTTAACTCATAAGCTAATTAGCAATGAAGGGTATTCGAAAAAGGATAACGCTTTTCTCTGCAGAGCTGTGACCCAGAGGAAACCCAATGTGACAGCCCTGTTTTCACCTACAACAACACATATAAGATTTCTGCATCATTTGCAGCTTCCTATCTCCCTACTAATGATTTGAAGCCTGTGAGGTCGCACAGGAATAGCATATCAAAATCGTGCTACACATGTACCTGCAGCAAAATGTGTTTTTCCATTATTGAAAACATTGATTCCAAACTTTTGAACAGAAGCGTAGGACAAGCTTGCCATGAGAGAGCAGAGAGCAGACAGTAATTGAGATCAGCTCACTGAAACTCACCATAATTGCCCCCTTAAGGAGCGCACTGCTGGACAGAGCATATTCAAGTGCTTGTTATTTTTTCATTTCGGCCAAAAGCAGAAGCCATAGACCTGTGCTTGATATTGATGCACTGACCAAAGAGTTTAAGGTCATTCCCCTCAGCTGTGCATTATGATCGCGCCTCTGTTTTGGACTTGACGATGGTGATGACACTGGTGGCGGCCACTTTGCCCGGTATGAGGGGCCCGATGACAGAGGTGATGGGGCCCCTGGTGGGGGTCACTGGGCTGCGGGCCACAGTCCTGGCGAAGCTCTGCAGGGCCTCGTACTTTGAGCGCAGCACGTCCAGCTCCACCTTCATGCTGGCGTTCTCGGAGGCCAGTTTCTCCACTTCCTGCTGCAGCTCTGCCTTCTGCTTCTCCAGCTCCTCCTTCTGCGTCACGCGCTTCACACGGCAGCTGGCAGCGTAGCCGCGGTTCTTGAGCGTGCGCCGTCGCTGCTTCAGCTGCAGGATCTCCTCCTTGGAGAGGCCGCGCAAGTGCTGGTTCAATTCCCGCACCGACATGGACACCAGCTCATCGTCCGTAAGGCTCGTGCCATTCTCCCCTGGCTCCCGCTTCACCTAGAGAGCGAGAGAGAGAGAGAGAGAGAGAGAGAGAGA
>JAILXH010036296.1:13728-27178 GCA_023558415.1 Piaractus mesopotamicus
GACATATGTAGTGTCTTTACTGGCAAAAACAATTACAGCTGATGAATAATTGTAAAACATTTTTCATGACTGCATAAGACTTTCGCACGGTACTGTTCTTAATATCTGTTTTCATAAGAAAGCTGCTGAATGTGTTTAATGTAACCAGTACATCGCTAACAGAAGACAGATGTGGAAATAATGCTTATCAGCCCAATTTTCATATCGGTGTGTGCCTTGCAAAAAATAACGTGTGAGTAACTTACTGAGCTCAGCAAATACAGGAAAAAGCAGCAGAGTATGATAATTCCAATGCTACAGTAATGGGGAGCAAGACACAGGCCATTTCAGCTAACTGATTTTACGCTCCTGGGAGAAATAAAAGGACACATATTGCTGAAAACTCTGGGGATGCCTCAGTTCAAGGCCATGCCGGTTGTTGTAGTTATGCTTTATCAGGTCATTTATTAGCGTAATGATCTCAGTAAGTGTAAAAGAGAGCGATACACCAAGCATATGGCTTCTCTGATGGTTTGTTTGCTCCCGACAAACGGCTGCCATAAATAGCAAAGTCAGCTTGCCATGCACTCCATAAACAGCACTACTTTAGTATATCCAAGTAAAACACATCTCATTGACATTTGGCAAACCCATTCAAGTAGGTAAGTGCAAAGCCTTGCTATACAGAAACACCCTGCACTAAAGGCTCTTTAAAACATGCTAGCACACATGGAGCCACACACAGGGGAATCAAAGATGCTTCAGAAAGCTGGGAGAGACAGATTCACTGTGGCACCAGCATCAAAATAAATAAATAAATAAAAATAAAATCGGAGCATGTCTTTTACGGAGGAGGTCAGGCCGACCTACTCTCTTAAAAGGTTCCAAAAAGGGTTATTTGGAGCACCACAGAAGAACCACTTTTTGTTCCCTAAAGAAACCTTTCAAAAGAACCATTTTTGTAAATGAGGCACGCAAGTATGAAGAACTTTGAACGTTTCGTGCCTGATTCAAAAAGCAGTTTGGGCTGAAACGCTCTTTTTAACTTCAGTATGAATGGGCAAAACTAATCTGCTGTAGCCTGAATAGGCAGATACACTATCAGTCAAGCCCTTTTCAAAAAGGTTCTATATAGAACCATATACAACACATTTTCCATCCATCTGAAGAATCACACAGAACCATTTAATCATGCCAAGGGTTCTTTGAGAGTTCATGGTCCTATACAGAACCATTTTCTTTACCAAAGATCCATTGAAGAACCGTCTTTTTTTAAAGAGTGCAGCCTTCTATCCTGAATCAGAAGCTGCCCAGAACTCCAGTAGAAATTCTCTCCCCTCCTTCAGTCATACAACCTCTTCTTTTACTACAGCCATATGTTGAAGGGATGGTTCCAAACTTGCATACTTTAATATGTATTATTTCACACTTCTAATGCCTTCAATATTATTGTAAAATGAGAGTCTAAACTTTTGACTGGTTGTGTATGTTAATTGGTTGGTTTTTGTGAATTCACATACACAAGAAATTCAAAAGAGGCTTCTGCAGTTTAGTTTCCATTTATAAAAGTTTTGAAAATTTACAATGTTTAAACAAGACATCGAACTCTTACTTCATGAAAGTGGGGAAAACTTGGTTTTCTATGAAATGAGCATTTATGTGTGGAAGATGGCTTCAGGCATTTAAGTAGAACCATTTTAATTGTGATCATCAGCAGCAGTGAGGGGATATATTAATAATTCATTTTAGGATATTGTGGCCATGCATCATTGTGCTGACTTAATACAGAATAAACAAAAGGTCAGCAAATTTCAGCAGCAGTACAGTCAAGATGCAGAGGTGCAGCAAAATCTGTACCTGGCCTCAGAACTGTCTGAGTGCTCTGTTTGTGTGTGTGTTTGTCCTAGCAAGAAGCTTATCTGATGGGCTGTGCTGAGCTGTTCTGTGATGTGTTTGTGTGTGTGTGGATGGAGCTGAAACAGCTGGGTCGCAGCAGGAGTGGGGTCACACAGGCAGAGCCAGCAGTAGTGGCAGCATGCTCACACATACACAAAAACACAGGCTCTGCTGGCTCAGCAGACTCACGCCACTCCACTCGCTGCCAAACACACAGTCACCAGCATTACACTGCTGGACTCCAGCCACTGCCGCTGCACCTGCGCATGTCCCACTGTGCCTTTTCACACACCCTGCGCATTTGACCGAGGGGACGCACGTTCAAACTGGATAGCAGTCTGTTGTGGAACTCAATAAGCAAGTTGATCCTTCACTGTGAGCATTATTAAAAAGAAAAAAGAAAAAAAGACTGAGGCTACTCAAAAACCTCACATAACAGTTCAGCGAAAGGCAGCATTTGAATGCCCTGGAGGTGACCCATAGTTGTCACTGCAACGGAGAGGCACAACGGGTGTGGCGCTCACCTGAACTAAACAGGAACAGGCAGCAGCTTGTTAAAAACCGACCTGAATATGACAGTACAGTGTAAGGAGCGGAGAGCGACATAGGTGCACCGTCAGGATGAGTCAGGCTGCTGCTGTTACACTTTTCATATCGCTACTGTCAGATCAAAACCCTTTACCTCCAAACTGTAACTTTACACACACACACATTTTCTAAGCCACTTATTTTCCTTGGTCATGGGGGGGTGCCGGAGGAAAACTTTTAATTTAAACTTAAATTTTAAATACCTATCAAAAGTTTGGACATAAATGAAAATGCATTGTGCATAATAATAATATATATACATTTTATACTAAATATTTACACCTAAATGCAAATTAAATTTGTTTCCAAAACATAAATATTTAACAGAAAGTTACACAGAAGTCTCAACAACTAAACATGATATAAAATTTTTCAGTATTTAATGTCTCCAATGTTTGCTTTTGTCATAGCTTCCATTCTTTTTGGGAGACTTGCTTTCAGTTTTTTAAGGAAAACCTGCAGGGATTTGGCCACACCTCCAGAATTCAGTCTTAGAAGCATTTTCTGCCTCTCATGATCCGAGTAATCCCAAACACATTCAGTGAACGATGTTGAGGTCTGGACTCTGGACTGATCAGTCTATTATTCTGATTTGCAATTTTTCTTCTTTCTTTTCTCAATAACAGCTTCTTGACAGCTGAACATCCTTTCATTGCTGAGTTGTCTTCTCACAGTGGAAGGATGAACACCTGTGTTTTTTTTCAGACCTGAAATAAGAGTGGAGCTCTCACAGAAAAAAGCTTTAAGTACTGTTTATCTGATCTAATGGTGACAGTTCTGGTGTCCTACCAGGTTTTAGGAGACCCATTTTATCTATAACTTTTAATATATATTTTTTTTTTTTACAATTTTGAACTTATTTTCTTTTAACTTTCCTTTGGCAAGTGCATTGTCTTTTATCTAATCTCAGAAATATCTCCTGAAAAAAAAATGTGCACGTTGTGGCAGTTTTGACAGGGAAAAGGGTCGTCTCTGACGTGTGCACAGTATTGTATATTTAAATGGTTTTCAGCAACAATGTCTCAGCATATGTGTATCTTCTTGAGCTCTGTTGGAAAAGCATCATAGGCAGCTCCTCATAAAGAGAAAAGCTGCATCAAGGCCAAAGGGTGGCTAAGTTCTAAAACACTCTAAAACAAGTGTAAATTGTATAAAACTTTTAAAACTTTTTTTGTCACTGAATTATTTCTTATTAATAATTAATTTCCTTGAAGCTCATTAAAACAATTGGAGAAATTCTTTCAGAGAAAGTAAGGCTTCTAAACCTTCACAATTGTATGGAAACATTTAAGGAGATATTTTATCATGATTTGGATTTATTAAAAAGTGCATACGACAGAAAAAAGTCTGTGTATGTAATGAAATTCAAATGTACGTGTAATTCATTACATAGTTATTCATTATGTAATTAATTATGTCTTTATGTAATTACACGTAAATTATACTGTAAAATGACTAACTTAAGACTAAAGGTTCTAAGGGTTAAAAAGAAACAAAGCTGGAACCCTTTATATGGCTCACTGGTACATGCAGCTGGCAGGCGAACCTCCGCTCTGTTGACATGTTGGTCATTTAGAGGTTTTTGTAGTCTATGAACAAAATGAACAGTATGATAAAGAATTCAAGGTTGTGTTATTAGGAAGGATTCAATTCTGTGAGAGTGAACTCAGCATCTTCTTTAACAGTCAGACAACAAACAACATTACCGCAGTCATTTTATCAAAGCAGATTAGCTGCTTTAAAAGCAGCACTTTCAGCATGTTTCTAATTGGCTTCAGGAGAGCATGTGCGAAAAATCTCATCTCCTGCAGTGCTTAAAACTCCATTCCAGTATACATTTAAAGCTGAATGCACAAGTAACAGGTATCTTTTTCTGACTTCTGAACAGCATTTCTGTGGCCAGTGCATTTGACAGAAGATTTGATAGGACAAAAAAATAATAATAAACTGCATTAAAGGTGTTAAAAAAGCATTTTTGAAATAAAAGATTTTTACATAGTATGTATACACTGTTAAATTTTGGATCTGTTCTACTGACTCTGCACTCCATACAATCCATAAAGGGAAACTAAGTTGCAAGTCATAAAAATGTTAATAATAAATACATAACATATTCAACCTACAGTAGTTTTAGCACCTTCCATTCTTGTTGAACTTATAAGGAGTGTTTCTGGACTGTTTTTTTCAATGAGGCAGCCAGTCAGAACAGATGTCATTTACGTATATCAGCCTTAAAAGCGCAGTAACAAAAACAAACAAACAAACAAAAGAAAGAGAGGTGCTCATGTAAACATGAATGTCAAGTGGACCTCAGGGAAAAAAGAAATGAAATACAACAAAAATGTAGGATATCTAATATATGGAAAGAGTATAAAAATGCATAAATAATAATAATAATAACTATAGAACTGATTGATAAAAATCCTTGAAGATAGCAAGTAGCTGTAAAATAAGGTAAATATATATGTCAGTTTTAGTGTTCAAACCAAAACCGTAAAGTTTTGGCTCATCTCCACTCCACAACTGTCACAAAGCGATAGTCACTTAAATGCCCTTCAATTTCGATGAAAAGCCCTAGAAAAGAGCTTTTAACCTTCTAGACGGAGGAGATGAAGCGAACTGCCCTCTCTTACCTCACCGAAAAACTAATGTATTACCTCCTCCTAAATGCTTTCCCCTCTTTTGTGGCTGCCCAGTGAAGGGTGCAGGGGCTCAGGAGACCGCCGTTGAGGGTTTTTTGGGAGGGGTGAAACTGTCTTTTGCAGGCGCAAGCTGAATTTTTATGAATCGCCAGGAAGAACGCTGACAAATCAGAGCTGATTACTTGTAGAGGAGAGACATCACACCCACAGGAAAATACAAAGCGCTGAGTGAGGTCGCCGAGGAGAGAGAGTGAGCGAGACAGACAGAGAGGGAGGAGAGAGAGAGATAGCGAGAGCAAAAGAGAGAGAGGCAGCCTTGTGAAAAATGCACCCTCGACACATTTGGAGGCGCTCAGAAGGAGGAGGGGGGAAGGGAAAAAAAACCCTGATCTCAGCAAGGACCACGACCAAGGCACCAATTAGGGAGTTGTGAAGTTGAACTAACACGACCAGAACCATCATTTCCAACCTTCAAACTCCTGCCCACCCTAATAAATCTGGAGGATGTTTAGGACTGGCAAGGTCTAAAAGATTTGCGCAATGATAAGGAAATTATAAATGTACACAATAAACGCTGAGCCATCATGAGCGCCATGGCCTTGGGGCCTCCTGTCACAAATTAATGATTGTGTCCTTCTGCCAGGGCATCTGGGTATGGTTATGGTAAAGAAAGGCAGCATTATTTGATGCCACCATGTCCACTTAATACATATTCGGCAATATGCTTTATTGAGAAACTGGATGGATAAGTTCCAAGACTGCTGCAAACTAGGGACGCACTGATAAAGAATTTCTGGGCCCATAATGACCAATATTAACACTTTATTGTAGACGACAGCGATCCAATCAACAAATTATTTATTTATTTCATGTTTTTGGTCCTCACTATAATCCACATATAGAATGAACACAAGACACACAGTAGTTAAGTCACACAAGACAATTGCTGTAAATGTTCACATAGTTCTATGAATGTATTTTATGTTATTTAGTGGCTGCACTTATCCACAATGGTAGGTGAATTGAGTGTTAGGAATCTTGCCCAAGGACTCTTATTAGGACAGCAGTGGAATACCTGGTTGTACAGGAAGTCGAACCGCCATTTTTACGTTAGGGGCGAAGGTCCACTATGCTGATTGAAAAGAAAAACACATGCCCTATTGCTGCGCAACTGGTGCAAATAATATCAATTAGATCTGCCACTAATACTCTGCACACCTCTACCACAAACCCAGGGGGTTTCTTTTTCAAGGACATAACCAAGTCTCAACCCTCGTCCCTGGTTAATGACCCTCATAGTTATGGATGCTGAAGGTCGTAAGGCATCCACCAAGCAGAGCAGTGAGGAGACAATCAGGGCTATAATGGCAAACAAACACAGTCCATCAACATCTGGCATCCAAAGCACAGCACCACTTGCTCCGAATGCTAAATACCGCATCAGCAGCGGATGGCAAAACGTCATTCAGTCTGACATTGCCTTGCCGGGACGTTGTTGAACGACTTAGAAGAGCGAGTGCAAGTCTAAAACACAACCTTACTTGTTATTCTCCTCCGTCCTAAGACATTGTGTCAGCATACGTAAACTGTCAGAACAGATATTAATATGAAGGCCTTGGATGAACCGAGGGAAACTCTTGCAAAGCTGATGACTCAAGTACGTTGAGGTGATGCATGCAGATAAATCCAACAGACAGGCCAATGATGACTACACTTTACCTCTAAAAATGTTCTTGGTGAGGACGAATACAGCTCCATCAGTATCAGTGAAGACCACCAGTAGATTCTAATAGTGCAATGGCAAACAAAGTCAGATGTGAGACGTTCCTACATCTGACCACAAAACGCTCCACGAAAGGGTGACGTATAAACAAAAAAAATAACTAAACCTGTGATGCTGGTGTTTGCAAATGTAAAAGATTTATTATTATACCACTGACTTGACAATGAGTGTTCACATTAATAGTGAGCATGCCACTACAAATCTTCTAATATTAAATACTAATAATACAAACTCTTAGTTGTTGATTCCACGTGGCGTCATTTCACTGCCTCCTGGTTGTTAAAACCCAGGTGATGTCATGCTGCTTGGTTGTTGCATTCCATGCGACATCAAAGCCCCTCCCTTTGGGTGTGATGTCATATCGCTGCATCTTGATTGCTGAACTATGCTCGATTTGATATCACATCCTCTTGATTACTGAATTCCAGGTGTCAAATCACTACCTCCTGGTTACTGAATTGCATGTGACATCATACCACTGCCTCTTGGTGATTAGACTGCGTGTGACATCATAGGACTGCTTCTTGGTTGTTGAATTCTGCATAACATTACATCACTGACTCTTATCTGTTGAATTCTGTGTTACATTGTATCACTGCCTCTTGGTTATTGAATTGCATGTGACATCATGGCCTCTTGGTAGCTGAATTCCACATGACGTCACATCACTGCCTGACGATTATGGAACTACATGTCTCCTCTGACATCAGATGGTGTTTAACTGGTTGATATTCCAGTTTTCCAAGTTATCTGGAATGCAGCATTACTGCTGATCTACAGGTGCTAACAAGTGAAATGATGGCGACAACTTCAGCTGCATTTCAGAAGCAGCAAAAGTGAGAGTCCAATCAGCAGCAATCACCCTGAAATCAAAATCGTTCAACTCCCCCACTCCCCCTCTTAGATGTTAGAGCCTCGTCAGCTGCTAAGCTTCAGAAATGGAATAATTTCAGAAGCCGCCGAACTCCAAGAAACTCGGCTCGCTAATGAAGACAGACCGCGAGCAAGCGCTTCAGAAACTTTCTGTATTTAATTTCATGCATGATCCGCACCTGATATTAATGTGGATTTCAACCTCCCCTCCCCTCCCCTCCATCACACACTGATAGAACAAAAAACAAGGCACACATACACACCCACACGCCAACACACACATAACACACACCAGCAATGATATTTGGATCTAATCATCCCTCCCTTCACTAGAGTGAAGTCAATTATCAAACAAGCTGCGTGTGTCGAGCGCCATTTAACCGCGAATTAAAACTCAGACTCCGCTGATGGCTGCCGGGGGCGAGGGAGGCCGGCGCCAATTTATGTACCGAAGTAAACATGAGGCGGTGGAAAGGCAGGGAAGCCATTAAGCAGTAGCTATTCAGAGCGTGAAATAAGAGGGACGGGGAGAAAGAGGAAGCAAATTATTCAGCCGTTTCACACGGTGGAGAAAGGGCGCAATGATGTGCCATTAGTGGGGAGGTGAGCGGAGAGAAATGTTAACGCCTTCACTCATTACAGGTGGAACTGACAGAAGGGCAAGTGTCAAAGTATCACCTCGTTATGTATTGAGTATGCTGACTTCGTGGGTGTCTCCCTAAGAAAAGTGGGTGTGTTCTTATTCGAGCACAAAGTTTTAAAACACTGGTTGAGCTCAATACACGCCTATTGTATTTTAATGAGGAAATTAATCATTAATAAAATCTTGTTAATTGCTTTTATTTTAGTAAATATAGGGAGGTGACATTCTTGTAGAACTGCCTTAAAAGTCCTTTTACTTAAAAGTTTAATTTGGAGTGATAGTTTAACACACTGGCTAGTATAATATCATGCTCATTGATACTTATTTAGCTTTCCTTGTCAGTACAGGACCTAGCAACAATTTGAATTTTTTAGAGAGAACTAGGCCTATGGTATTGTTTAAAATCACACACTGCCTCAACGTAAGACACTTTTCCGCGCTAAATTTCTATGGTTTGTGTCATCATATTGTAAAGAACAGTCATACCACTCTAGATCATTTGACACAGTAATTAAGTTTTGTTACATTTTCAATGAAACAGGACTCGTCACAATATGGAGAACAGACAATAAAATTAAGCTCCAGTTCTCCCCAGACTGGTCAACGTGCTGCTGATGTGCATTTTATTTTTGTAGAGGAACTGGGAACTTATTTGCTGTGTTTAAAATGATATTAATTACTAGTTAGTAATTACATTTAATGTAGATTGTTTGCCGGAAACCTAGTCAGTAACCTCATATGGAATAAAAATGGACATACGTATATTTCTTCACATCCAAAATATATGTGCATTATGCCAATATGTGTGATGTGTTAGCACCAAAACATTCATGCTCCATGGGAGACCAAATTTCAATCCACATTTCAAGAAATTTCTTGAAAGTGAGCTACAATGCGTTTTGGAAGGAAGTTCTTCAAATTTTTATGTTTAAAAAAAAAAACAAAATTATATACACACACACACACACACACATATATATATATATATATATATATATATATATATTTGCACAAAGGGTTAGCAAAACACATTAGCTAGAAAGGTATCGTACTATTGGGTAGGATGTCAACTAGGAATGCAACAATACAGTGTATCATAGAGTATTAAACAGTATTACATCATATTGCATTGTATCGTAGTACTGTGACTCGCGTATTAGTTTGCGTCTAAAGTTGTGTCGGCTTGGGCTAACATTACATCTTTGACATCTCAGGCACATTTTGAGCCACTTCTTATTTTTGCTGTCTCAAAAATGTATCGAATGGAGACAGTACTATATCATATTAAATTGAATTCAAAATTTTTGTGAATCATTACACCTCTAGCATTAACTGTAGTAATGTTCAAACTCTGAATGGTAAACCAGACTAGTTGTAAGGATCACTATCACAATGCATTGCAGATTTTTGTTGTACAGACAATGTATACTACAATTTCCAACACAACCCATAATGCACTGCAAAGGAGTTTTATCATCAAAAAGAAGAACTGACATGTGTTTAGTGGACTGAAGATGACTGAAGCAGCTCATTTTTGGCTGATCTCTCACCTTTTAGGGATGCAGTGGTCCTGTTTTTGTAAACATATGACACTTTTCTAGAGTTGAGTTGATGTTGGTTGGTTCTTGGAATAGTTTATAAAACTGTCGTTCTGTTTCACTGGTATAGGTTTTTTCAATATAGGACACAGTGTGCAGACGGTGCAAATTTTGAGTTCTGTCGGCTACCTTGGCCTAATCCTCCCTGCATCCTTTTTGTCACCTCTGTTTAAAATGAATGGAGGCGATTTTGGACACATACACCTAGGTGAAGGGGCCAAGTCGTTAGAGGCACGGAGGGAGTGAAACTGCAGAGAAGAGATTGGATTTCTTCTCTCAGTGAAAATCTGAACACAAGGTAGATTCAATATTGACCTTTGGGTCCTGCTCCAAATGTTGTTATAAAAAGATCAGATTTTCTTTTTTATGCTGTATCGATTTTGTGCAGCTGCAGCCCTCCACATGAGAGAGCCACATTTCAAGTGGAGCTAGAATGAAAGGTTGAACTTTCGATGTGCATGACTGAAATTAGGGGAAATATCTCATATGAAAGCTCGCCGACGTTTGAACCACGGTTAAAATCGGAACTCAAGTTTGCAGGAGGCCTATTGGAAATAATAATAATACCAAGCCCTTTGCTGAACTAACCGGTCGAGCCCGGTGCATTACGATTGCCTGCGGATTCAGGAGTGCAGTGGGATACGAGGCTCTCACACGCCTTTCAAAACATTCTGCCCAGAGGAAGAGATTGAGAGGGAACGGACCTGGCAAAGGAAGCTAGGCTTGCATCCCACACACTGGCAAAATAGACTGCATGTACCACAGCTCCACTTTGAGAGGAAAAGTACATTTGTTTTAGCATAATAAACGGGCCCCTCACATCACTACATTCAGCTGAGCTTTTGATTTAAACGCCGCTATCCAGCATGCTGAAGATGATCATGCGTAGCATACGCCACTAAAGAATGCCAAAGTTTCCACCCTAAATAAAACAACATAACAGCTGACGAGTGAATCATAAAGCAGTAAAGAACAGGAAGACACCCAAATGGTTCATAGGTGTTATTACATTCACAAAAGTGTCTGTTCGTTCATTCTGTTTTCATAGCATGTTATCACCTTTTTGACAAAACACAGTCAGTAAGGCAAATAGCAAATGTTATTTTACATATTGTCACTGTCATAAAATACTCATAAAAAATGTTCTTTAGGGGAAATTTCTATACAACTCAGTGGTGAAGATGTAAGTCATTCAAAGTGGTTTAATGTAAAATGGTTCACAGAGAAACTAACTGAATTGGATTTCTTTACACTGATGGTGATAGGAACCAGAGTTTGTGATCTCTGCAACGTAAATAAGTCGATAAACAATAAGTTTCTCTACATGAACCTCTCTGCCCAGAATGTATTCTGAATAATACATTTTAGGTCAAAAACATTGTTGAAAAAAAAATATTGTAAAATAACGTCTCAGACATCAGGAAGAGTCATAACCATTTCATGTGATAACTTCCTGTAAGGGAGCTTTTAGTGGCATTAAATTCTTCAGACGTCTGGTTCTTATCACCACCACTGTGAACAATTCTGACTCAGTTTCCCTATAACAGAGCATTTCACTTCAAACCATTCTGAATACATTTGTTTAACCATTTAACTATCCAGAAATTTGGAAAAATCAGTGCAAAAACCAGAGGAATGACTTTGATGTATGTTTATATAACAACTTTTTTCCAAGTACTTTTGAACCATTTCTATTGGTCAATAGCTCATGAAATGTGTGCATTAAACGGCACCTGCTGTTTTTCAAATGGGTTGGATAAAAAGAAATAAGATGTCCACTCCATCATTTGTGACCTTGAACTGACTTCAGAACATAAATGTTTTCTGTAATGCTTTTCCATCAGTTTTGATAAAAAGCTGTACATTTGCCTGCCCCGTGAGAGACTGCACTAATCCGATGCTAGCTATCGATATGGGGCCAATATCAGCAGAAAATGCTGGATCGGTTATCAGAGGGAAAAAATAATTAATCTGACCAAATCCTCTAACAAATAGCCTGAAATAGCACACACTCACATAGACGTGGCATATGACAATATTTTATCATGATCAACTTTGTTGTTGTAATAAGCTCTCTCTCTCCCTCTCTTATATATATATATATATATATATATATATATACATACACATATATATATGTATACACACACATACAGATATATGTATGTTTAGGAATGCTGTGCAAAATGTAAGTAAAATTAAGTGCCTGGAAAACAGTGTTGTTAAAAGAAAAGGTGATGCAACACAGTGGTAAACATGCCTCTGTCGCAATTTTTTTGTTTTCAAAAAGGGACATACTGTTTAAAACTACAAAATTTCTCATTTCCAATATTTGATATGTTGTACTATTTTCAATTAAATATAGGGTTTAAATAATTTGCACATTTTGTTTTATTTACATTTTATACAGTGCCCAACTTTTCTGGACACAGGGTTGTATAATATATGATAAACCATTTGCTTTTCTGAGCTTTTTGTGTGTATCAACAGTACTTAAAGAGCACTGACTCTTTACAAAGAGAGCATAATTTAACTGGATTTATTGCAGTGCAGGATGTGTAAAATCTTTGTATGTCAGTTTTTAAATGTGGCTCTACTATTACTAACATACTGTGATACATATTGTCTGTTTCGTGGAAATGTCTTGAAGTATTGTCAGATGATCATTGTTCACTGTTCTTCCTAACTGAAGGGCTTCAATTAAAAAGCGTTCTTTTAAATAGAAAATGCCGTATTGGTTTCGGCCAGTACTCAAGGTTTCAATATCAATATCAGAACCAAAAATGTGTTATTGTATCATCTCTACCTGTTACTAATCAGGCAGTAAGAATAGTCCGGGAGCTAAGCATTGTGAGCCCCAGGCTGTCAACATAATGGAAGGGTATTAGGCCGAGTTACAGCCTAAATCTTAATGGCCCCACTCACTCCCATTACAAGGCAAACAGCACTGACAAAACCCAGCAAAGAACTTGGTCTCTATAATTACACTTGAATTAAGATGTTTTGAAAAACTGATGAACACTTCCTAAGTAACTCATTACTAATTAATAACTACGCATTGTGTATAACTAATTAGTAACACCAAGCACAGTTCCCACAAGGGAACTGCGGTTCTCCAAAATCCTGATGAAACTGTTTAAAACTTTTGGTTTCATCAGATGATTGCAACTGTCATGGAGCGTCACGAAACCACATCTGACAAAAAAAAACAAAAAAACAAACAAACAAAAAAAAAACATTGCGGAAAATGGATGCTGAAGCTTCGTTTGTGTTCCATCACTGCAAAGCCAACAACATCTGCACCTAAAACACACATCCCTCCACAGAGCGCAGCTTTGAAAGTGCAACATAGCAACAGCGGGCGAAAGAAAGTGCGAAGCCCACACTTGCAGCGAGTTTCATCATCAGCATCCCCTCCCAACACGCCCCCCCCAAACTCCTCTTGATC
>JAILXH010036296.1:27508-44402 GCA_023558415.1 Piaractus mesopotamicus
CCCCCTCCCCTACTCTTCATGGCATTCGCTCTAGGCTCTCCCAATTCTCTATGCAGATTTAGCTGTACTTTTGAGGACATGCCCCCAACCCCCCCCCCCACCCCCCCAAACTCTCACTTTCTCAAGGACTGTTGATGATGTAGGAATGGCATTAGTAACTTATGAATGCGCTGCATGAGCCGTGCAAGACATTTCCTCTGTGTGCTAAACTCTTTCTCCTGGTTTCATCAACTTCTCCCCCCCTCACCCCCTCTCTGCCTGAGCGCACCTCAGCCAATGAGCTCCAGCTTTGGCATCACCCGGGAGTTGGAGCAGCGCTTATACATACTGCTGCGGACTGTGATTGGTCTTATGGTAGCCAGTTGTATGTGCTGGACCATAAATCTCTCAGCCAATGCCCACCACCTATTCCCCCTACAGGTCCACATCACAACCCCCACCCCCTCCAACACACAAATATACCCCCCTTCATTTCTACCCACACCCCCTGCTGCACAGTGAAGGCCCTCATCTGTTCTTGTTACCTGCTGTGGCAGGAGAAAGAAAAATTACAGAATGCGGGGCTGGGTCTCCTGACACAAAAGGGCGTCCTTATAAATGCACCGCGGGGCTGAGCGCGCCTGAAGCGCACCCATGAGGGGAGAGGAATGGGCCATATGTGGCATCCTCGTTTCACCATTTGGTGCCCACTCTGAGTGAGGGTTTCTGATATCTGTTAACAGGGCAGACAGGGCAGCGCACAAAGCAGCACAGACTGGCCCTATTATGACCACCACGCAAAGGTGTGGCACAGATTACAGTCCTCTTCTTCCTGTCAGAAACCGAAGGGCTTCGACTAAAGCCTGATGCGTCCGGTTCTAAAAAGCTTTTACATTCAAAGTTTGACCGCAGGCTCGAAATAGAGAGTGCGTTCATCTTAATTGGGAGTGCTACTGCGGCCACTCAGAGACTGTGGTCACCAGAGACAGGCTATTGCAGGCTTGAGGAGCCACTGCTCCTGAATGTTTAATGATTATCATATTATTAGGAGTAAACATAGACACAGGAGATGAGGGTGGAAATGATACAGTTACAGCAACCTAAAGCCATTTACTGTGGACGAGTTCAGTTATTGTTCAGGAAAAGTGCACTCTAACAGGTCTCTTTCTCACAGTTGTTTATAAGGGATGGCAGCAGCCCACCACAGAAGCCCAGTTCTTGCCTCAAATAAGATAAAATAAGAAATAAACAAAGCACCTGGGTTCATAAACCTGATACACCCCAATAAGGTTGTGTCCAGCAACCCTCATGAGTCGAAGGAGAGATACAGCTGCCCGATATCGACCCCCCCCCCCTCTCTCTGCACAGACCTTTGTCCGCACGCCTGGCCGTGCGATCCGCTTATGATGAATCAGCACGGGGGAACAAAAGCGCGTTCGCGACGCCGGCAGCCCTCCGTAAACAATGCGACGTGAACGCGCTTCCAGAACGTAAAGCTCGTCGGCAAAACGGCGGCGCCGACGGTTAATTAACCTTCAGCTTGAACGCAGCCTTCGGAGAGCCGTGGCTGTATCGGCAGAACCAACAAGCCTGGCTTTATTTTTATGTCGCCCCACTGAATTCGACCACCACACAGGAGCTCAGGACAGAAGAAGAAGCTGAAGTGAGCTTTTATCCGCCAGCTTCATCTCCGAATTCGCCGTTCCACCTTTAACGGTGCAGCACTAACGTTCTGGTGGTTTACCGTCCTTAAACGGTGTACAGGCGCCAGAACGGAACAGCTGCACCGTTTAAGGTGGAACGGAGCGGATAAACCCAGAACCAGGCGAATAAGAAGCCAACTTCATCCTGGACAGAAGCTAACGTTAGTTTCCGTTGTCAGTGAAAAACGCGGCCAGTCCTACCTGATGGCGCCGTGTGTGTCTGAATGATGAGCTTCGGCTCGCGCTCGATGAAGAAACAGCAGCAGCAGAAACAGCCGTGCGAGCAAACTGAGGGCATGAGCTAAACACACTGCTCACCTAGCCCGAGTCGCACGTTTCTCGACGATAAAAAAAGCCCCTCTAGCTGTCACTCCGCGTCTCGCCGCCTCCCACCCGTGTTGAGCGAAGGGAATCCCCTCCTAAACCTCCTTCGCCGTGTCTCGGCTTCAACGGTTTCAACGGCTTTAACGGCGACAGCCTCGCGCGCGCTGTGTAAAGCAGCGATGAATCAGCACGGCGGTCTTTAAAGCGGGAGCTCAGGCGGCTGTAACGCTATGAGCTCACAGCACAGCGCGTACCGGGAGTGAATGGGAGGAGGCGGCGGCGGCGTGCGCGTGCACACTCAGCATAACGGAGACACATTTCGCCACGCAACTTCGCTTCAACTCACCAGAGGGAGAGACGATGCCCCGCTTTATAGCTCTTGGTGTGTGCGCGTGCGTGGGTGAACGAGCGGCGCCGTGTCCTCTGTGATCCCGAGCGCGTACATATGCATACGGGGGGTTTTCTTCGCGCTCCTCGTTCCCCCCTTGTTGATTCCCTTGTAGCGACGCCGCACGTCATATGATGTTTGGTCACGTGGGTTCATTCATGAAGCCCTCTACGCAACTGGCTAATTTAAAGGAGTCAGGCACCAGAGAGTGGAGGTGATAAATACACCAAGAAATCTGGGTTATCGACTCACACTTTGTAATACATCACTGAAATACTAAAAATAAAATCTAGTGTAGGACTGCAGCTGCTAGAACGCTCCGTACAGGCGAACATAATGCTTTGTACTTTGTGGCTGTTATCATGCATGATCTCATAGGCCTGTTGCTGTAACGAGGGAAGAAGTTGGAGAAACAGATGGGTGACATACACTATATGGCCAAAAGTATGTGGACACCTGACCATCTACAGACGCTCATATCGTTCCTGCCAGCTCCTGTAAATAACGGAAGACAAGCAATAAAATAATAATTAAAAATATGCATTTGATTATCGATTGTGGAGCATATTTTTGACCAAGCATCAGCAACCTCATTGGTTAAATTTAAATTGGTATTCACACAGATGATAAGTGTCTCAATTTTCTGTTTCTCTGTTTTCATGGCAGCGAACGTGAGAGTAACAGAGCGCTTGCATCCCTGCAAAACTTTTGATCAATAAACAAACACCCACAACTGTAATTTAGTCCTCTTTAGCCTTTGCAGTCCATCATCTGAGCCAAAGGAAAGAGATACAATATCACAGAAAACACAAACTGTAGTGCGGTCTTTGGAAAATGAACTGGGTATAAAAACAGCCTGATGTTCTTCAGAGCTGTTAGCTAATAAATACTGCTATCTGAGGCTGCAGCTACTGAAGCAGCATCAAAACTAACACTGACACTGTTCATGATCAGGTTCAGAGGTGGGTAGAGTGGATTAAATCAATACTCAATTAAAAGTATTGATACTTGCATAAAATCATTACACAAGTTAAAGAACCTTCCCCAAGACAACATGAATAGAAATACAAAAGTAGCAGGTCGAAAATCTATTTTAAGAACTGAGTTCTGCAGTGGAACTTCTTACTACATCCAGCATTTATCAGCAAAGGAACTGTGATTTTGTTCTTCTCTTTTTGGGCTTCTTTTGTTCAAAATACAAAGATTTAAAGTCAGAGATGTAATAAATCACAAAGCGGTACACATATTGCCACCATCAAAATATATTGAAATGAAACTCAAAAAGGAATTTAAAACTAAATATGAATGGCTAAAATGTAACATATTAACATAATATTTTACTCCATATATTAACATATATGGAGTAAAATATTACTTTACTCACTAATATACTTTAGCAGAAGTAAAAGTTCTCAAAAATACTACAAAAAATAAAGTACTAAATGCTAAAAAAAAATACTCTGGACAGTAAAAATCTAGCAATATTTTAGTTAAGTACATGTACGGCGAGTAAATGAAACTAGTTACTACCCACCTCTGAATAGGTTTATAAAGACGTGTCATTAGCAAGACATGAAAGGCAATTTTAGTCAATGGCCTAATTGCAATTCATCACTCAGCCAGCCGCTTTTTTTTAACAATATTGTTTTGCCCCACCACTTTTGGAAGTGTGGTGACCCCCCTGGTTATAACTGTCTGAAAAAAAGAGAACAGAGTTGGCTAAGGAGGGGTAAAAAAAACTTGTGTAAAGTCTCACGTGATCAGTAATGTGCACAGCAGAGTTGACAGAGTCTGTGCATCATAGATATGGTGTGTAAGATCTAAGGTCCTCTGAGTTTGAGTTTCTTAGTGAAAGGTTTCACTTTACCCTTTAAACTCACTCATACCTTCATTTGTTTGATTGCTAAGCTCAGTAAAGCCCCTCATGTAAAGTCTTCCTTTGTATTTTATATTAGTGTCTGTGCAGGTTAACTTAATGAGAGATATCTAGCCATATATGCAGCCAGATATGTGTATGCATATGTGTCATTCACTCCGGGATAATATGGGGAAAAAATTATGGACATGCATTTTCAGTCCGAAATACATGCCAAATATATGGCAATTCATGACGAAATACACTCCAAACACTAAAATGTATTTTGTAATGTTTTTTTTAACAGTTGCAGTGCTGAAATCTGGGCGTCTGTAGCCCCCTCAGCAAAAACTACTAAAATCACTTATAACTGATGAATCTGTTTAAAAAATAAAAGTTCAGGTCTTGTGTTCCTTAGACATGATCAAATATTGGTGATTTTGTCATTAAGAATAGTGCAAAAGCTTCATATTTTGGGTTGTTACTAGTTCATTTATTATCTAAGAAAAGTGTAATTGCCTCTGCTTTCACATTGTATTATTATAAGTGGCAATACAACATTTTGGAATTCATAGTGTATGTTTAATTTAGTTTCCCCCCAAACCCATTCAACCTTGTGGCAGTTCCTTTTGAGTTGCTGTAAAGTTATTCCTGTTAAGTTCTTTTAATGAGTCAATGAAGAGGTGTTGAATTTAGAAATCTATCAATGTTTATTACAGCACAAGTGGCATTGCAGGCTGTTATACAATGAAAATGACAGTAAAATATAAATGTAGAAAAATGAGACAGGAAACAAATGTATGAACATAAAAACTTGCAATGAGAAAAAGTCTGCCCAACTTAACAGACAGTAAGACAAAAACTAAACACAAAATAAACTACAGGAAGCAATGAATGATGTGGACCAAAACTAAAGGTGCTTCTTCAACCAGCCAAACAGGTACATAGATGTGAAATCCTTATGGAACACTGATACACGTGAATAAATGATAGACCCTAAAGGTGAGAGGTATGAGCAATGGCAACACAGCACAGGTCACCAACATAATGAATCATGAGGAACATAACACAATGAAAATTAGATCATTCTTCGCAAATATACTTGAGTAAAAGTAGAAGTTTTATGATTTGAAAATACCCATGATAGTACAACTCTTTCAAAATTTATTTAAGTAATTGAGTGAAGGTAACTAGGTGCTATTCTCCTCGGCAAATGAGACACACAAATTTGTGGCATCATATGTTTACCCTTGCTCAGTTCACAGGTAATCTGAGTTAAGACACTGGTTGTGCCCTCACCAGCCTTTTCAACAGCATGAAGAACCAGTGTTACCTCAGCCACAGCAGTGGTTACATCAGAATTTGGAACTACAAAATGTCTGCAAAGAAGCATTTAGCAGGGCTGGTACTGGCGTGTTTAAACCTAAAAGCTCTTATATTTACATCATGTAAAGGACTGTGTGTGATCACATAAAACCATAAGCATGTCGTACAGCAAATTACTTACTATAATAGACATGCCACTGTTTCAAAACCTCAATAATTCAGTGCAAAAGAAAGACAAGCTTTAAAGGCTAAATAGATTTACACACTGATGACACAATGATGATACTGAATTTACATACTTGTACAGCCTTTGTAGGTTTAGCAAAGCTGTGGGCTGCAAGTAGGAGTTTACTGTTAACATGTACATCATGACAGCGGCACAAAATGTCACATCAGGCAATGTAATCAAGTCAGTTTGCCATAATTTGCTGTAAATGTCCTTTTACTCAGTCAGGACGCTACATTTAGCCTCTGTTTGCTTGATGTTGTATGCAACAGGCCCTCTGAACGTGAAGCCCAGATAAAAGGTGACGTTCTCATTGTCGTAGGGCACTGAGTGTACATACAAAGCATGAACAGGGAACTTTTTCTTTTTTGGACCCTCAAGGTACACAGTTCCATTCTCTGTCCAGCCCGTCATACGTTTGAGCACATCAGCAATTTCTGCCGTTTTCCACAATTCCCCTCTGAACCATTTCAGACGCTTTTCTGAAACAGAGGTCAATTTTGAGAGGTTTTCAATTTTGCTCTTGTGGACAAACTTCCCATACCCAACTCCATTTCCCAGGAAGAAGTGAGTGTAAATCCGTCTCCTTTTGTGAGGGATATCCTTCATTTTGCTCCAGTATGTTCTTTTGAGGAATTCAATGGCAGAGAGGACAGTTTCGTATTTGTGCTCCTTTTCCTCATCAGTGTCGTGCTCTTCTGGCCAGAATAATAAGATGCGTAAAAACAGAGCACTTGACAGGCATTTTGACTGGTCTTGAGGAAACTGACGGCTCAGCCTTTGCAAATCACTGAGCGCAGCCAGCCTAGGTGACTGGGTTGAGACTGCACTTAAAGCAATATGCGATGCAATGTAGTTAACAAGATCCACTTGATCCATTTTAGCATGCATAGGTTTTTCCGGATACAGTGAAATGATGTCCTCCAAAATTTTGAATGTGTCCTTGTCTTTCTTGTCTAGGATGGAAAAGACTGATGTGATGTTTCCTCCGCCAAGGTGGCAGATTATCATGCGTTTAGTGAACGGAGTCAGACGACCTGGATTGGACTGCCACTGACCAGATGCACTGCTAAATGAAGCATCACTGAAGAACTTGCCATAAAGAACGGACTTGGTTACCAACCAACGCTTAGGGTGACTTATTGTCAGCTCACAGCTCTCAGAGGTCTCATCATCCGTATACAGGTCCGTCTGAAAATAACTCAGTTCTTCTGATATCCATTCCAGGGCATTACGCATTGTGACATGAAGCTTTTTAAGCCTGAAGTGAAATTGCTCCCACGTTTTTTCGACCTCTTTGGGAATGTGTTCTGTAAGCAAGTACTTCAGGCATTCGGAACGGCCATTTATTTTGTTTGAGAAAATGCGAAGTGAAGAAATTAGCTTTAACAAGCTGCAGCACACATCTACATTTGCAAAAAAACCTGAGCTGTTCATTGACTCGACGTCGGCAACTGCTGCCTTCTCAGATTCTTGGAAGCATTCAATGGCTTTAAGAGCCGTTTTAATGGCATCTACTGTGTTCTCTGGGGTTTTCTCAGTCTTTTCCATGGCTTTGCATTTCTTTGTGAACCATCTTCTGTACACCTGACCTTTGGTGTCAAGAATGTAGGAGTTGTTAGGCTGTTTTTTTGCTGCAATGTCTGCCCAGTGTTCTGCTTCTTCAAATCTTTCATGACTGTAATTGAGACGAGCCAGTTGCTGAGCAAAAAATGCATCCTTGCCGAATCTTTTGTATGCCTCTTCGAGAAGCTTGATAGCTTTTTCTGGCGTTTCATCTTCTCTCACATGCTCAATGAGAGGAGAGAAAAAGCTGTCCGACTCATCACCTTTGCTGATCCTAGAGCGTGTCATGAACAGCGCACGAAGGAACTTCACGTACTCTTCTCTCCCAAATCTGTGTTCAAAGAGTACATCATTGCTGAGAAGATCGAGTGCAAGGCCACTTTGTTGTTTTTTGCCATCCAAAAGCTGATGGAGGATTTCCTTTGCAACTAATGGGTGAATGATTCTGACAGATTTAATGTGGGTCCTTTCATCTCTCAAATGTATGAACACCAATTTGGCCTGCTCACTCAAAGAAGCCTCAAACGCATGTTGTCGAAATCTATCCATGGGGACAGTTAAAGCAAGAGGCAGCAGGGCTTCGCAATGCGATTGAGAGATGAAAGAGTTCTGGACGTAGGTGTTAAGCAGAGCTACATAGCGAATGAGCTGAGTGACACCAGATACATGGTCAATGTCTTGTAGTAAATGTCTCACAAACTGCTTGACATATTCAGCAATGATCTGATGTTCAAATTCCTCGCTCATCAAGACAAACGTCAGGATAAACTCTGGCTGGTACTGCTGCTCAAGCTTTTGCCGTTTTCTTGCAAAGTGTCTTTTCTCTTCGGAAGAAAGTTTGTGAGTCACAGAGACATTCTGCAGAGGTGACTCCTTACACATTTTCTCTGGAGTGTAGGATCGCATACAGCTAAGGAGAATGAAACACGGCGTTCCATGTGCAATTTTCTCAGTGTAGACGGCCACTTCTAATTCCTTCTTCAAGTCTTCTAGGTACTCTTTGTCACAATCCTCAACAAGTAGGAGAACAGAGCAGCATTTCTGTGGATCTTTTTCCTCATACTCCCTTAGCTTGACAGCATGTTCTGAAACGACACCAACAGAGAATGATGGCTTCACAACTGCACACCGCAGCTCCTTTCTGTAGTTCCAAAGCACCTGTCTTGCTACTGTGCTACCACCACTGCCAGGATGATGGTATATGTTGATACAATTAATAGGCATCTGATCTAAACTCCACTGAAGACAGTCCTTCAGGAGGTTGGTCACATCACGGTAGGCATCTCTTTGAATAACTTCCTCAACAAACCTTTTCTCTGCAAGCCAGAAGTTCATCCATGTCACTTTACCTCCAAGGTAAAACTCTCTCTCTATGTTTTTCCTTTCCTCCAAATCAACCAACTCAGGGTTGGTGTCCTCACATTGGTTGGTGCCTAAAATCTCTAAAGAACACATTTTTTCCTCCTCACGTGTCTCAAGACAGCATTCCCCTTTTATATACACAGGTAAGTGTTTAATTGCACGAGTAGTGGTGGTCTGGACTGGTTGGAGAGTTGCATTGACGTGGCTCATTTTCATCCCAACAACACTTGACTTGGTCACAGTTTCTATGTCACATGATCCAAGAGCAAAGGTCCGCCATTTTCGAAAGTTCTCCTCTGATTCAGAAATGCAGATAATGTCTTCATGACCTTCCATGTCAGTGAAGAACTCGTAGAATGTGTTCAGGAGAGGAGTCTCAACAGGAGAGGTGAGGAGGAAGATCACAAGGAAGGTTCCCTTCGGCAAGATATCTTTGCAGATCAATGAGACACAATCTTTTAAGAAGGTCCTCCTTGTTTTAGACCAAGTCTTTTCATCATATGGAGGCTCGTTGCCTTTGAAGTCACTTCGTCCATTACAAAAAATCCAACTTGTTTGTTCAAACAAGTGGAGCTGACTCTCCAATTCTCTGACGCTCGTGTCACTTGGAATTTTGTAGTTCTGCATGAAGTGGAGGTTCACAGCATGGTGCTTACCATATTCGTGACATAACCCAGACTCTTTGGAATCCGGGTCAAAGTCAAACACACAGAAAAGTTTCATGTTCAGCAAAAAATCAATGTTGGTGAGATCTTCCTTTGAAAACTTGTTTGTAACAAGGATGTACCATTTATCTTTTTCCATGATTTTCTTACCACCTGTTACAAGCATGATGAGTTTTCTTCCAAGATCTTGGCAGAGGTCTGGACTTGTGAAAGAATGTGCCTGCTCTTTTTCCTCTCTTTGGGCATCCCTGCTCTGAACTCCATGGTAAAATTCACTTGTGTCAGTGACTGGCTCTGTTCTGGAACCTAGTCTGCGATAGATTGTTTCCTTTTCGAATTCAATTTTGTTTTTCTTCTCTCTGAAGTTTGGCAAAAGGACTGGAAACACCCTATTTCTCACTATGCTTATTGAAGGTACAATGTCAACTTCAACGACATAGTGTTCTTCAGTACTGTTTAGGTCAATCACCAGGATGAACTCGGGTGGTCGTATGCACTGCTGCACAAGTTCAACGTTGGCAGGGGAGAAACACCTGTCAATGAGATTCAATGCATCAGCATACGTGTCCTTATTCTGAATGGGAAAACCAATGATTTCACCATGGACATGGCCAGAGTTATCTTTTCCATCCATTACACCAAAGTGTATTGTGCCATTTGATCGCATGTTCATGCATCCCGTGGCAAATTTGAAAATTTCCTTTGCCAGCTTTGCTTGAACTCTTTGGCAGTCCAATGTTGCAGCAATTGTAAATGCCTTGTACTCACGACAGGGGGTTATAAGATCAATGACACCCGATTCAGGCTGAAGAACACTGTGCTTCACATATGTGTAGTCAACACCCCTTTTCCCAAAAGGTCGAGGCTTTGCATCTCTCTTTGTTGTCAGGACAGTCACAGAGCCCTGTTTGAGTTCTCCCTTCTGGGCACTGCTGGTTGTTGAACTACCCTTGACAGATGCTGGTTTTTGTTCATTGTTTTGATCGTCATGTTTCTGAACAGTCCTTTCGTGTGTATTATCAGTTGGTCTCTGAACTTTGTGGGAAGCATTAACTAACTCATTTCTTTTTGTAATGATCAAATGTGCATAGCCGGATTTCATTCCAGTCACTTTTTTCAGAAACTCCTCTGTGATTTCAAGGAGGATTCGGCCATCGACTTCTTCTTCATGAAGTTTTTTAACATACTGTTCTTTCACTCCTATTGAGTGTAACCATGTGCTCACCATGGACTCTGTCCATTTTTCAAGTGGAGTATTTGAAAGTTCTTCTGTAAAGGAAAGAAAAATATCATAGTGCCATAAAAGTGGGTAAAATAGACACTGCGTTTGAGTGTGACACATATCATACTTGCCCATTATTTCTGCTGCATAAACAATTTCCTCAAATTTTCAATTCCAGGCACCTAAACAAGAGAAATACAGGTAAGTGATTAAGTAAACAATTAGTTATATAATTTAAATAGTTCTTTGCTTGTATCCCAATTAATTAACTAGCTATACTTCTCCGCGACCACATTGCGGCCACTTTTATTAGCGGTCGCCACTAAGCAGCAACTCCGTGGCCACATTGCAGCCACTTTTATTGATGGCCGCCATTGAGCAGCCACTCCGCAGCCACATTGCAGCCACTTTTATTAGCAGCCGTCGCTAAACGGCCACTTTTATTAGCAGCAGCCACATCGCATCTAATAAAAGTGGCCGTCATCGAGCAGCCAAATCGCAGCCACTTCATTGCCACTTTTATTAGCGACCACTCTGCACCTGACATGTTTTTTAGCCACTTCTCCTGAGGCATATTTCACGTCATCTGCACAGCTATGATGAGAAGTCACATGAGCCACCACTATCTAAAGGCATTTGCCATGGACTGCAAGTGATAAGAAATTACTGGAACCGGCTACATTCCAAGTTGCATCCTACAAGCATTGCAGTTTATAACTTTTTTACAAAGTAAATATCACACATTAATTTATCTAGCCTCATTAAAACGGTGTGTAATTATGTTAGCCATGTTATTTTGGTTTTGTACAAAGAATATTTAGCGATATGGCAATTTAAATTTACTTAGTCCTGTGATGGTTGTTCGGTTGATGGGAGGATATTTTTTCCCTGTTTTTTTTTCCTTTTTTCATCGTTTCATTTGACTCATCAGTGAATTAACCAGCATTATATTATTTTTATTTTTTGAAGTGCTTCTGCTTTTTTCAGGTGCATTTGTTCTGTAGGAAATGCAAAAAACTTGGACTCTCAATTTATAAGACAAGGACCGCAAGCATCTAGAAGATGAAACGTTCATTACGCAATTAAACATTTAATGTTGTAATTTCTACAATAAAACTGAACTGTTTTGCCTATTATTTCCATACACATTTTAAGTTTGTCCTTTATTATTATTTAAATACAAAATATGATTTGCAATAAGCCTACAAAACAGAATATAAATACAATGTTTAATTATCTTTGCCTGTCAAGTTTAACATAATGTGTTGTCTAGTTCAGCATACCTGAAATAGAGTGCGAGTAGCGTTAAAGAGAAACAGACATCAGCCTATCAGGGAGTTATAGCAATATTAGGATTAGTCTCCCATGAGGAGAAATTATATATATTTCAAATATTTTTTTTTAAAATATATTTTTGCAATATATGAAAATGGCCAAAAACGTATTTCTTAAATCTATATTTAAAATGCATTTATTTGTATTTGTTATTATAGTTTTCAACTGTATGTAATTTAAATAAAGGTTAAAGATGTAACTAAATATACATGAACTGAATGAACGGTACTGACTGCTGTGTTTTGTATTGTACTTTGCATTAAGACACTCACACAAATAAACAAAATAATCAAATAAAAGATATCAAATCGTCAAACTACATTTTCACAGTGTATCAATATCTACAACACTTGCACCATTTGTCCTGTTAAAAGGTCCATTTACCAACATTCACAATTAAGATACTGGAGTACAAATTTATTTCAGAAGATACAAATTCATTTCAAAAGGTTTTCAAACAGTAAAGTGCATTAGACAAAGCATTTTAGCAATTTTCATACATTTTCAAATGTACTTCATAAATACATTTACATACATGTATTTTTCTATAGTATATTTCTATGTGTAATATTTCCCCATACATTTTAACATAAGTGCATTTTAAAATAAAATATAAAATAGATTGCAATTTATTTGAAACGTAAATTTAAAAGTGACGGAGCAGCGGCGGTCAAGTAATGGTCGCTAATAAAAGTGGCTGTGAAATGGCCGCACAGAGGCGGTCACTAATATAAGTGGCCGCAATGTGGCTGCGATGGGGCTGCTCAGTGGCAACCGCTTATAAAAGTGCCCGCAATGTGGCCGCTTCCTGTTGCCACAAGAGCAGCCATTCCGCCCGTCACCTGTCACGCAGAGATCCAACTCCTACTGCTAAGAAATGCAAAAGATACTGATATAAATGGGCTACTAGGAGATGATAGGGATGATGGAAAAAATAGCGTGATTAGTGCTATGACATAAAGCATTTTGAGCCAGTAGTTCTTACAGGGCCATTCCATGCTGATTCACCTGTCTGGTCTGTCCTGCAACGTCATGGATTTCCCTGAAAAAAATACAGCAAAACCTTAAATTTAATTCAAGCAACCAAGGAAAATTTTAGTAGAGTTAGAAGAATGAATTTTCAAGTTCTGAGCACAGTTTTGTCATCTGTCTGTCAGTAGTCCAATGAACTCATAGTATGACACTGTTTAAGTAGAGATACTGGAGTCGAAAGGGAGCAAGGGAAGGGGACAAAGGTGAAGAGAGGAAGGTAAAGGAAAAGGAGCAGGGGCAGGTGTTGTTAGTTGTTATCTTGTATCTACACTCAATGTCTATTTTATCAGCTCCATTTACCATAAGGGAGCACTTTGTAGCTCTACAATTACAGACTATAGTCCATCTGTTTCTCTGCATAATTTTTAGCCCCCTTTACCCTGTTCTTCAATGGTCAGGACCCCCACAGGACCACCACAGAGCAGGTACTATTTGGGTGGTGGATCATTCTCAGCACTGCAGTGATACCGATGTGGTGGTGGCCTGTAAGCGTGTGTTGCACTGGTACATTACAAAGTGATGAACGAGTATCCATTCATTTACCACTTTGTAATTTTGCAATTATTTTTCACAACACTTAAAAGACATTTAGGGACTCCAAGTAAGGAAGTGTTTCAGGTGTAATTTTGTTCCATTCTTCCTGCAAACAAGTTTTAAGGCGTGCAACAGTACAGGGTCTTTGTTGTTGCATTTTACGTTCTAAAATGTGCCACTCATTCTCCTTTGTGGCCAGTCCAGCACCCACACATTCGTCTTCCACAGCCATGCACAAAAAGACCTGAAATACTCATTCATCTGACCACAATACACATTTCCACTGTGTGCATCACTGATGCCTTTGAGCCCAGAGAAGTTGGCGGCGCTTCTGGACATGGTTAACATAAGGCTTCCTATTGGCACAGTAATTGTAGTGCTTGATAATGGTTTGCTAAAGTAATCCTGAGCCCATGTGTTTACATGGCTTATAGATGAATGATGGCTCTTGATACAGTGCCGTCTGAGGGACTGGAGAGCAGTTATTCAGCTTAGGCTTGACCCCTCTGTCCTTAATGCACTGAAATTCCCCCAAGATCCCTTAAATCTTTTAATTAAATTATGTACTGTAAAGGGTGGAATATCCAAATCCCTTCCTATCTTTTAAGGAACATCGTTTTTAAATATTAAACTGGCAATCACGATTACAATCACCTGTTTCAAATCTCATCATTATTTAATTATTTTACCTCATATTTACCTTATTTTACTAGCCCTAAACTGCCCCTGTCCCGACTTTTTGGAATGTGTTGCAGGCCTGGACGTTTTAGAGTCAAGCCCTCAAAATATTCAGCTTTTTATGACCTAAACTGATTAGTAACGGGCTGATAGACATTATATATATATATAATGTCTTTTTATGATATTTCTCGAATCGGTAAAAGTTAATATGAGTGTACTGTTATCTTTATACTAGATCAGCTATTAAAGTTATATGCATTAATGCTCAATATGTGCCCTCAACTACTGTATTATTACATAGGAAAATGAGAGTAGAACTGCATGAAACACTCAAACATACCAAACTGTGGTTGGGATAGTTTTCACAAAGCACATAATGGCTAAAAAAAATGAAATATCATTGCTACTGTTAGTGTACATGGCATTTCAGAGTCAAGCCCTCCAAATATTCAGCTTTTTGCTGCCTAAACTGATTAATAAAGGACTGATAGACATTTGTGAAATATTTCACAAATCAGAAAAGTTCATTTGAGTGTGCTGTTATCTCTATATTTGATCAGTTATTAAATCTATATGCATTAATATTCTATATCTGAAACCAAAAGGCTGAACTACACTGTATTATTACACATGATACATGGGAGTAGACCTGCATGAATCACTCAAATGTGTTTGTGAAAGTTTTCACAAAATCAGGCGATAACCAACACTGCAGGATTATTGGTAGTGTATATATATTAAATCGTGTTCCAAGGTTAAAACCCACATATTTTTCAGCTTTTTTTGGGCAAAAGCTTTTTAAATCAATGACTAACAAATAATTTTAGCATGCATATTACATGCATATTACTGTGTCAATGTTTTGGTAAATGATAGAAATATCTAATTTTGTATGCATGGTAATGGAAGTAGACATCCATAAAACAATAAAATGTCCCAAAATCTGTTCGTGAATATTTTCACAAATCAAGTAATATGTACACCAAGTAAACTTGCAAGGTTACTGATGATGTTTGTACGTGGAATTAAACGCCATAGTCAGACAGTCTTATTCCTAAGGAGATACAGCTGTATGGTGCAATCAAACATACCGAGCTCCCTTTGTTTTTTTTTCCACAAATCGAGCTCTAAACAAACACATTTTCAGAGATTTTAATATCATTCGTATTAAAAATCATCTTCCAAAGTAAAAAAAAAAAAAAAAAGGCTAATAATCCAAATGTCTAATATTGGCGTGTTTGGGGGGGAAATTACGTCACCTGAATTCACAAATGAGGACTAACAAAACGCACCAGGGTTTGCAGATGCACGTTAACTGCATTCCGGAGTTCCAGCCGATACAAGTCTGAATCGCTAACCGCAAGACAACTTCACTGCGGTCCTGAGTGCTTTGTTCGTAACTGCACTGCGCGCCTGGTTTCTCCGCTAGAGAATCGAGTCTGATAAGTTTCGGTTTCCGTGACTCAGAGTCAGTCAGTTAACCTAAGGTTCGTCTGTCCGTTGCTTAGTAACACGAGAGTCGCGGAAAAAAAAGACTTGCAATGCACGTTTGTATCCATCTACCGTGTTTACTGTAAAGTAGGAGTGTTTCAGTGCCATCAAAAACACCCTGGAACTGCATTTTACGGTCCGATCACGAAGAGAAAAATGGCCGACGTAATTAATACTGTCTTAACACGCAAAGTGGGATCAGTGTCACAGTCGAGTCTGAGAGCCGCCATTAAAAACACGGCCCACACCTCACCAGCAACACCAGAGCGCAGAGAGCGACGGCTGAGGGTTTAACAACTCATGAGGCGGCAGGGCCAGCAGAGAAAACAAGCGGGACGGAGCTCAGGGCGAACACGAAGAGAGAGCATACAGAGAAAGTAACTTGAGCAATTTACGCTACGGAAACTTATAGTCTACTCCTAGTACGTTGAAGGAGGAAAGAAGTCAAAAAAGGTAGAAAAAAAGATGAACAGCAAACATGTCCCAACATGCTAGGAATAAAAAGCACATACAGGGGAACGAATGACTGTGGATAGACTAGTTAACAGGACACAAACACAGACATTACTAATCTAAAGCACTTACGGGGGGGAAGTAAGTTAAGCCTGTAGCAAATTTCTGGATACGCAATGCAAATTTCACTAAAGTGTGTATCAGCTCTGCGGAAATTCACTAACCTCTACATGCCAGTTTTCTTCCGAAATCGGAGCATTACTTTCTGAATCAGTGCAGAGTGCCTGCGCTCTTCTTCCTCCGTTCGCTGAAGTGAGTCTGCCGGATGTCCCGCTGGGCGCGTTTGTCAGCCGTGTCTGTTTTATGCGAATCGTCTCCGCGCTCAAATTAAAGCAACAAGTACACTCGGTACGGTGGGAATCCACTCTGTTTCCCACTGAAGTTAATATTAGAGTCTAGATGCTGCACCTCCTTTTGTTCAGGTAGAAACAGTACAAACTGCTCTCATCAAGAGCTTCTCTCAGACTGGTACCGAGCGGCCCGTGATAGGCTGCTGAAATCCAGCCCACCTTCTGCTTTCATTTGTCTGAAAACGAAAGTTAGACTTTTGCAGCCCAAGTGATGCTGACGGGTCCAGATTCAGAAGGAGATCTGAGACTGTAATGCTTTATTTGGGATTTTGGCATTGTACAATAGCAGCTTGTACCAGTAAAAAAAAAAAAAAAAAAAAAAAAAAAAAAAAAAAAAAAAAA
>JAILXH010036373.1:5685-32488 GCA_023558415.1 Piaractus mesopotamicus
AATCCGAGAGAGATATCAAACGACTGCACTAAGAAAGATAAACTAGGAAAAAACTAGGAAACCAGAACTAAAACTGAAAAACCCCTTTTCAGCAGTTTCTACATACAATATCAAAGTCTTTTTATATAAGTGAGAAAGTTTATTTTTTCTGTCATACGGGTAGATATATGAGTTATTCCCATGTACGCACCGATTTAGCATATGCAGAGAAGCAGAATATTGTCAAATTATATATTTTGGTATGAATAATCTGTGAGAGAGTTCTGACCTCTAGCTCCAGCAGCTCTCGGGGGCAGGAGACTCCCCCACTGTCTACCGCCACTGAGACCGGAATATTGCTCCGAGTGATTTCAGCTTCAAGAAATCCTAAAACATAAAAAGCACCAGAATATATTATATATATTATATTGCTGTAGGAATATTATGAGATTATTCAACCTATTTTTTAGATGTTTTTACTTGTTTTAAGTAATTTTATCTACTCAATTATCCTATTAAATTGGCTGATACATTTGTTTGAGAAATAATACTTAAGAAGATCACTTCATAATCTGGTCCGTACGTAAACCTTTTGAGCAGGTGCTACTTGTGCTAGACATGTTGTAGCACACATTAAAATATTGTAGCACTGAGAAGCACCTCTGTAATACTATATGTAAAAGTATTAATCCCAATAAATGGAATAATTTGTCATTTTAACTGTGGAAAAAAAGCAGGTGGATCATGTCAAAGAGAACATGCTTTAGCAACACCTTAGCAACCACCTGGGATCCCACAGCAAGGCCCTTAACGCCTCCCCTTCGGAGACCATTGCAACACCTTAGCATCCACATGGGATTACTTAGCAATAGCCCAGCAACACCTCGGCAGCCACCTGGGATTTCATACCAATGGCTTTGTCAAACCAACTTAAAGTAGTTTAGTATGTTAGTTTTAACTTAATCGGTTATTTCCTGCTTTTTCAGCAGGAAAAGGATAATAACTTTTTTATTATTTTAATCTGCCAAGATATTATTTTTGCAGTGTAGATTTGAACTGTTCAGACTTACGAAGGATTCGTTCCATCTCTTCACATTTCCTCACCTCCTTCACAAACTTTCTCTGAAAAGCCGCTGCACCTGGATTCAACTGAGATACAAATATTCACATTTCAAACAAAACAAACTAATAACATTAACTCCTGCCATATCAGGTCACACTGGGAACTGTTGAGTCAAAAAATGGGCTAAAGTGCATTAGCATAGCTAAAAACAATAGCAACCACCTGGAAGCTTCATTTGGTCTATGTTTATAGATAACAGTATGTCTTAATGTGACTGAAACCAAATAATCAAGTCACATGGTTTGAGGCACAAAGCTTAAGTTGGCTTCCTATTCAGCAGCTTCTTATTCAAACTTTCCATTCCAACTTAAACAGTGCGGCGTTTAAGGTGGAATACAACATTTGAATAAGAAGCAGCCAAATACAAAACCAGATACACTAACACGTTTGAGGCTAATTGGTGGGGTGTATGATTATGTAGCTACATGAACCTCGTAGCTCCAGTGCTAAAACTAAAGAAGCAGAATTTCTTAAAAGATAGAAAAGTGTTAAATTTAGTTTTTCAGCAAATGATCACTTAAAAAATCTTTGTTTTTTTTTTACATATTGAAACCAATATAGGAGCCACCTTAACCACAAATATGAATCAAACAAGTCTGCTCAGGTGTGTACTCACGTCTCTGAACTGGACAAGGCCCAGCAGGCCGAGCTCGTTAATGCAGGTGTGAGCAGATTCAGTCTGGAAGAAAAGCTGCACCAGACACATCTCCTCACTGCGAAACATCCTGCAGACTTCAGCTTTAACCTCCCAAAATTTAGTAAAAAACCTCCGAAGAGTAAAAACGTACTCCTCCTGCTGCACACAGCCGGCTCATTCTGACTTCTCGTTTCGGTCGATCGCTTTAGTAACTGTCTGCTGGGCGGGCAATCGATTGAGTGCTTTTGGCCCAGAAGTCAATACTGACCCCACCGCTGGACCAGGAAAGACACGAGCTCAGCTGTGGTACACATGCAAATTTATATGGTAATAATAATAATTATAGTTATTATTTTTATTATTAATATTATTATTTCATCTCTGTGTACATCAGTCAGTTTCTTTCACTCTATTTTACTACTCTGTGTGAATCTTTTTACTTTTACTACTGAGGGTGAATAGAGACGTACAGTGTGAGAAAAATGTGTTTTAAGAACATTAAAACGTCAATCTTTTCTAGACCCCAAAAATAAAAATATGAACATTGAAAATGAGCATGATAAGTCCCCTTTAATGTGTCAGATTGAGCTTTTCTGCTCACCAATAAAGAGGATCTGAATTAAAAAGAGTTTATTATGTCACACATATAAAAGTAGCACCGCACAGAACTTTTTTAAGAATTAAAGTAATTCAAAGCAGTAGGATAAAGAAACACCACAGCAGGTGTGTATAGAATATTATAGGCTCTTATACAACTTGTGTTGCTAGCTTCACAAAAAAATAGGGAGTATTTCTTCATGCACTTTAACACGATATAAATTTAAAAAGTAGTAATATCCACTGAGAGTAATATCCAGCCTGAGTGGCAGTTAACGCCACTCAGCAAGTCTGTCAACCAAAGCAGCCACAGCCTATAGATGGTGAAGTTCAAGCTAACGTATTGCTACTATGCAGCTAACTTCCCAAGTGTCTGCCTTAACTCAGAATCTATAGAAGCTAGTTAAATCCACCATGTTGAAGTCTTCCCAGAACTGTTATGACACACAGTCTACAACCCCTCAGTCCCAGAGAACATATGTGAAGGGGAAGTGTTGTGAGTGTATCCAGCAAGGGCATGAGAGATGTTACCACTGTTTTCTTGTGGCCAAATTGGTCACCAGGCTGCTTGAATAGATTCGGAGAGGGACAGGACATTCTGGTAACTTTGAGAGACCAGCCATGACGAATGTCATGTCTAGGAGTGTTTATGTACAGTGCACAGCTCAGGTGATTGGAGGTAAATGCCTAGTTTCATGTGTTGCCACTGGGGTTTAAACACAGATGCTTTTGAATACAGGGGCACAAGTGAGCATTATTGGGAGATACTGTTTTAAGACTAACCTGCCAGATGTGGAGATCAAGCCTCTTGATAGTTTGCTCTCTCAACCTGTATATGTGATTGCAGCAAGATTTGATGACTGGATAGATGTGTTCCTTAAAAGGATAATTAAGGTTCAATAGCCATTTAAAATCCTTATTTAGTCTCCCACAGCTGTTTCAACTGCCTGCTGCTTTGAGCCAGTATAATGGTAGAGCTGATTCGGGAGACCTGTGAAACACCCGAGACCCTTATTTTAAGCTGTTTATTGAGTAGAGCCTCGAATGTAAATGAGGATGCTGATAAACCAATTGTCTCTGTTGTTCAAAAACAACCCATGGAAGAGAAGTCATTTTCTGCACCATTGAAGTGGGGAAGAAAGGTCTTACCATTCCAGCTGGTCAGGTGTGTGAAGTAAAGTGCAAAATAAGGGTCAAAATAAGAGCAAAATGAGCTGTGAAAAATATTCTTAATTACTTGTCCTTTTGATCTTCAAAATATTAGTAAAAATCTAACCTTTATTTAAGAAAGAAAAAATTTAATCTTGTCATGAATTAAAAAATGTTTTTCTTAAATCTGTGTGTGCCACAATTGTTGGAACCCCTATAAATTCTTAAGAGTGAAATCTAAGTGAAGTATATTCCCACTCAGATTTCAAGTTCACCTGAGCAATTAGTAACACTTGAATGGTCAGCCATGACTTCTGTTTCACTAGGGAACATATTTGAGATGAAACACAGGTCAAATTCCCTCTGTCATCCATCACCATTAGAAAGATCACAGAATACAGCAGTGATGTGTGACAAAAGGTTGTTGAACTGCAAAATCAAGAAACAGCTACAAGAAAATAGCTGAACAGTTAAAAATGCCCATTTTCACTGTCAGCGCAAGAATTAAAACAACTGCAAATGTCAAGAATCTGCTGGGAAGAGGAGCCATGTCTCTACTGACCCCACGCACAGTGAGGAGGATGGTTAGAGTGGACAAAGAATCTCCAAGGATGAAAGCCTCTGCTGTCAAGGACCAACAAACTCTAGCTCCTACAGTTTGCCAAATGTTACTGGAACTTTCAGGAGGACTGTGTTCTATGGTCAGATGAGACCCAAGTAGAGGGTTTTGGCAACAAACACCAGCGGTGAGTTTGGCACGGACACAAAGATAGCCATGCACTGCCTTTAGCACCCTGTGGAGCCTATACCAGTGAGTCTAGATTCCATTTGGTTTAAGTAACGTACCGGCAGCGATTCAAGGACGCATAGAAGGTGACCCTGACCCTGACCCCAGTGCTGTTGTGACAAGGCTTGTTGAAAAGCTGACAAACCCACATATTCTTGCCTTCACAGACTTTAATCTGTCCTGCGTCTAAAGAAGGGCAGTTGTTTATCAACATCAGCAAGGTAAACTTTGTGTTATTGGTTATGGATCTAGGGCCTTCATGCCTGCTGAGAAAAATTACCATCTGCACTTTGGCAAGCTGGACTTCTTAGCCCTAAAATGGGCAATCTGTGACAAATGCAGAGACTACCTTTACTCTGCTCCCACTTTGACCGTATGTACAAATAACCCTCTCACCTACATCCTCAGCACGGGAAGACGAGGCAGTTGAGCATCTCTGGGTTGGACAGTTGACTGATTTTAAGTTCTACATAAAGTGTCATCTTGGTAAGGCAAATGTAGATGCTGATACTCTTTCTCGATTCCCTGTCTCTCTTAACGATAACATTGGCGAATATACAGAAAGCTGTATCACTGCAGAATGGCAGTTAAACAGAGCAGTTAATGAGGAAGAGGTACAATAGAAGGCACAGCAGGAGAATCTGGCAGTCAAAGACATGTTGAGTCTAAAAAACAAAGCATGGATTCCAAATGACCCAAATTCTCTGGGACGTTTTATGATGCTGCCCAACCTGTACCAGCACCCTGCATGCCTATCTTTTTCTATCTTGCAGTGTTTAAGGCTAAAACAATATAAGCAGTCTCGTTCTCTTTCCATGTTTAATACTAGGATGAAGTTTCTTTCTATGAGAGAAAACATTCAGAGAGATATGGACAAAAACACTATATCATGGCTTATACATTCAAACAGTGCACTGAATGTTAAATTGTGCAGCTGTTGCAAATTGCGCAGGGACGCAAGATTATTTCATAAACATGAACTTCTTGTCCTTATATATTATTTGGAATAATAGAGATATCTTTCGCAGGAATAAAGTTAAGAAAAGCGGGGGAATATTTTATTGGTAAGCAAACTGCTAAATGATAGTGGTCAATTCTATTCACAGTCTGATTTTGTACATACATATAACAAAAGAATATATTATAGTAACAGAAGCTGTTCATGTTCCTCGCTCTCTTAAGAGACACCATAATAGAAAAAAAACTATTTCCACCTTATAACCTTAACACAGCTTAACAAAGAACGATTTATAATAAATTTGTTAGAGGCCTTCATTTGAAGATATAATTTCTCCTTTTATATATACATATTTGTTTTGTTATATTCATGTTTTTCGTGAAATACTATTCTCCTGGCAATACTTCTGCTCTACAGTCTAAAATGCTGCAAAATTAAAACACATATCAGGTAGTGACATCCTCCCCTTCCACAGCCCCCCACCCCCCAACTCACTAAGGACTTTCTATGGCTTTTCATAGTCATGTATTTTTTTTATAACAGGCAGAAATTACGGCCCACAACAACTAGGGGAAAAAACAGCCACAAATTAGTAAAGAGTTCATTTATTGTTTGTGAAATAAAACAAGCTCTGATTCTCTTGGAAGGAGTTCAAGGCCAAATAATAAATTATGAAATTGAAAAGGATTTTAATTAACATTGTAAAACAATTTAGTTTGACAGGATCAATGACATTAGCATACAAATTCACTCAGAAGACCCACAAAAACAAAATCTGTGCAACACACACTCTCACCCTCACTCTCACAACAAAAACACAAATCTTTTCACATTAAACTACAAAATAAGATTTTCCTCCTTAATCATGAACATGAACAGCAGTAAAATATCTTACATTATGTAGCATTCTGTAAAGCACCTGTAAATATCACCATTGTATCTCAATTCTCAATATGTGATCATTTGAACAGTGCTGTCACATGGACAGAAAGCATTACTATTTTTTATTATTATTTATTATACATCTTATTATTACTGTACGTGAAGTAAGTGAAGCAGTTGTTTTGTGTCTAACTGTCGTTCAACAGTCAAGCTGCATTTAAACTATCAGTGAAAACTTTCAACATCAAGAACAGAAAACTTTGCCCTCATTCTGAACTCTGATTCTGAATGAACTCTTACTGAACATTTAATTATTCTGTACTTTTACCCTCAGAATGACTTTTGGCCAACAAGAAAAAAAAAAAAAATCAATATTGTATCACTCAAAAATCACACCGCCGGCCATGTCGTGAGTTTAGTGAAATTGCACGATTTCCTCTGCCATTATTTCTTCTCTTCTCCATCATCACTCTATCCTTTCCTCTCTTCCCCTTAACCACTCTCTCGGTCTGTCGCTCTCTTCATCCAGTAGGTGAGACTGTCTGTGTTCCCACAGCTGCACCGCACCATCCCACTAAAAGTAACAAACACAAAAATAATTAATATCAAATACGGAATAATTCATAGTGGATACTGAACAATTCATAGAATATGCTGAACACATCACAGAGGACACTGTATAATTCACACTGAATGCTGAATAGTTCATCGTAAATGCTGAATAATTAATAGCAGATACTGAATAAGTCACAGTCGTTGCAGAATAATTCTTAGTAGATGCTAAATAATTTCACTGAAGATGCTAAATAATTTATTGTAGTTAATGAATAATTCACAGTAAACACAAAATCATTCAAAGTGGATTCAAAAAAATTATAGTAGATGAAAGATTTCTGTTGTTTTATTGTTCCACCCTCAGCAGATACAGATATACAGTGTTCTTGGATTAAAGCAACAGTGGTCACTCACAGAGCTGCTGATCATGTTGTCCTGAAACGGGTGCCAACTGACATCCCTTACACATGCATCATGACCCGCCAGCCTGGACACCACACGGCCGGTCAGTACGTCATAGACTGCAGACAGAGAGTGAGTGAGTGAGAGACAAAGACAGAAAGAGAGAGAGAGAGAGATTTAAGATAATTGAAGTGAATAATAAAGCCATCTCTGCAGCGGTTCCTCTGCTGAACACTTACTGATGATTTTTCCAGTTGAACAGCCTGTGTAGATGAATCTCTGACCAGTACTAAACTCCGGAGAGAAACGGCAGCGGATCAGTGTGTGCAGTACTCCATGACCTCTGTAGGTCATCACCGATGTGTCTCCAGTCAGCTTATGTCTCTTCAAAGCTACAGACACAGAGAACAAACAAAGGGACAAATATTAAACAGGAAATATAAAACAAAATGAATGTTACATGCAGGACACTGAAAATATCACATTATTCTGATCCTATTTTTGGGCTTATAGTAGATTCAAGAACTTTTGTTTTTTATGTTATTTATTCTCAGGAAGTCTGTTCTATTGTAATTCTACAGTTTGACAGAAAGCTTAGACTTACAATTGATTTTATTTTTAGCTTATTTTAAGAATATTACATAATTTACTTGAAAGCACACATTTAATAAAATAATACTAAAAGTATTTTGTATATATACAAAAAGTTATTACTGCAATCTCTCCTGTTGGTGTTGGTTTCATCGTAACTTGTGTCCTAGCAACATCCCCTACTGGAAAAACTCGAGACTACAACACGGGCTACATGATTGATATGCATCATTATAGAGGACTTGCTCTGGAATTCAGCAAAAGATGTCTGTAAGAAACCATAAAGCATTATATTTTAAGAATTTGACAACTCACCAAACTGTCGGGACACTTAAGCTAAACAGAGAAAAATTACTGAGGACCCCTCACACGTAGGACACAGCGTCTTTGAATTACTTCCATCTACAGAACACCTGGCGCCAAAACATCCAGGCACCACTAGCTTTTAAGCTACTGAACATCCACACAAGTAATGTGACCAAATACCCTTAACATCACATACTCTGAACTGTGCAGTACTCAGTAATAATTGTGTAAATATTTTGGATTTTGTGCAATACTTACACCGTGCAATATTTCTTTGGTCTTTGTATAATAACGGACTCTATGTAATTTCAATTACAGTCGTTTTTAAGCACTGTGTTAGTTGTAACATATGTCTATTGCCCGTTTTTATATTTAACTGTATGTTATAAGTAACTAATTACAATGCAACATTCAGAATTTGGATATTCAAGTTTCTTTTGAAAATTTCTCTTGAAATTTGATTTGTGTTCTTTGCACTTATGTAAGCTGTTTCTGGAGGTTAACACTTTAAATTCCCAGACTTATTTTATCCTAAGGCTTATTATTCCATAACAGTATGGAAAAAAATGTAAACTGTCTGTGTCAGCAGGTCCTGGCTGCTTAATGGGATAAATTACCCATCACAGCTCACATACTCTTACTGTATTTGAAATAGCATACTGTGTACTGTATACTGTGTACTGCAACAGTATTTATTGTGTAGTGCATGCTACTCTTCATCAGTAGTATACAGTATAATACCCCGCATACATACTGTACAATGTATATAAGCAGGGGCATGACTAGACTGCCAACATCAGGGACTGAGCCAATCAGACCCTTCTCAAGACCCTCTCTATTTTCCTTAGCCATCCAATCGCTCCCAATAAACCTTGCAAGTCAAGCTTTTCGGGTCGTGTGGATATATTTTGGGTAAGATATCGGCGGAGCTCTGAAAGTTACCATAACAGGGGAGCTGGGGGTGTTATTTTCTACCCAAACGCCAAAAAATAGCTTTGGATTCAACTGTGTTGTAAACCTGTGTTGTTCCCAGAGACATCTGTGTTTCTTTCTATTTGCTAACGGACCATTCATTTAATTTTCATTACATTCATAGTAATATGAGCTAGTTTGACTGTATAAAAGCAGTGTGAGCCTGAAAAGCCAATGCTGAACAGATTGTTTGGCTGAGACTCAATTTAGTAAGTTACTGTTTTAGCCATGTCATCTATGCAGTAACAGCAGAGAAGCCTAACAGAGCTTCAGCATTGCACTGAGTGTAGCGGCAGGTCAAATTATTTCCTTTCATTTAATTTATGTATACACATAAGACTGAAACCCAAACTATTAAATTGTTCAGAGCAAACCAGGCAGTTACATCAGTGGTTATGTCCTCCTCAAATGACCACATTCCATTATGGGATGCAGTGTATTATAAAGACAGCTCTGGTTGCATACTGGAATATCTGTCCAGAGTAATATGTAAGCAGAGACTCAAACCAGCTCTGCATTTCAGCATTCTTTAATATTACTTTTATCCCAGTGATGTACTTGTTAGGGGTTTATGTAACTATGACAGTTTTAATCTCTCTCCCTCACCTCTCTGTGGAACCTGTTGCCAGCGGTAGTCCCAGTTCTGCTGAGTAACAGCAAGCCGCGAGGCAGCGAGACCTTCTTTAGGAGAAAACTTCCTCACATCCCACAGTTTAATCGTCTGATCTTTAGAGTTACTTATCAGATACCGTGCATCACCCTGTAAAGCATACAAACACATATTACATTACAACACAGAGTAAAGCCCTTGCGCGTATCACATTATAAGGATTCCTCAATTCCATATCGCACTGTGGAAAAGGGGTGCGCAACATGACAGTATATTTTTGATATTGTGAAATTTTGTCGCAATACTTTTTCTGAGTGTATGGTCAGAAGAACACCAAAATAACTGCATAGGTTATTTAAAAGAAAAAAAATAGATTAAGAATAGACATATCAGCCGATTACATATTTGACAATATTCAAATCTGTAGGGCATTATTAAAAAATATTTGAAAATACCCACCCTGCCCCCCCTTCACAAAAAAAGGTAGATCAGATGTGATTTAAATTTACAGGGAAAAAAGGCAGCTAATCTAAAGTCTTTAGATAAACAAACAAATTAGCAAAATAACATTGTTTTTCTCGTGCGTTTCAGCTGATAAACAGTGAGTTTGTGAAGAGTTAGTTATCTGACACTAAACCTGATAAATCCACTGAATGATGCTGGACGTTTTATTCTATTAAATCTAAATAATTAAATCGAGTAGAGAGTAAAATGATTTTGAATGTAATGTTTATTTAAGCATTTCCTTGTGCTATAGCTGAGCTCTGTACTATCTGCTGTGTGGTGTGGAGCTTGTGGTCTGGTGTGCAGTAGCCTTTAGACGGCTGCAGTAGTCTTTCTGTTTCCTTCACTGGACTAAACAAATTAGAACCTCTGACCAAAACATAAGAAGCAGTCCTACACTGCCCTCTAGTGGAGGACAGAGTTTAGACACCTCAGGATTCTTAAATATGAGAACATATAAAGTCAGAGAGAAGCTAAAGTGATGCTTATCAATTTTTTGCTTATCAGTATTTTAAACTTTCATGACTGTTCAAAAATGTGAATATTTTGACTCATTGTGCATTTTTTTGTGTGTTGAATGTTCCGTTTTGTTTACCTTGCTGTGTATGAATGTGATTCCATCTCTGTGTCCGGCAAGATGACCCACAGGTTGTGGTCTGTCCTCTCTCAGCGTACGTCTGTCCCACACTTTACACAGAGCATCATCACTACCCGAAAACAGCAGCTGAGACGAACTGTCCGCAAAAGCCACAGCGTTTACATCGTCCTCATGAGCATCAATCTGAGAGAGAGAGAGGAATAAACACACTTGCCTCAAATGTATTAGCAAAGTTGCCATTATATTCAACAGCTTCCTATTCTATTCCACCTTTAAAGGTGCCAGAATGTAACTGCTGCCTCATTTAAGGTGGAACGGAAAATCTGAACAAAAAGCAAGTGAATAAGAAGCCAACTTCAGCTTTGTGCCTTCATGTAAATCTCTAACAGTTTTTTTTATGTGGTTTCTTACACTGTATGACCCACTGTTATCTATAAACATAGTACATTAGCAGGGCTAAAAACAGTAGTGGCTATCTTGAAACCTGAATTTTATCCATCTTTAGATACAAAACCAGGCAGGGACTGGAGAATTAAATTTTTGTGGCTTTAAGATCTGGTGACTTGTGCACTCACCTTCAGAGTTCTTTTATTTTGTTCACGGTCAAACACATAAAGGCAGCCGTCGTTCGCTCTACAGACAAACACACACAGTACACAAAATATCAATCAATAAATGCAATCTATAGATGTTTTTCCACTGGGCAGTGTGGTACAGTGTAGTACGGTATGGTGCAATTACTAATCTGAATCCAGAACTATCTGTCCCTGTGAGGACCAGCTGCAGGGCTGTGTCCGGTGACTGTCATGACCAGTATGCTTTGATGCTTTTCCACAGTGAATGCTAACATTGGTATGAGACTGAAGTTGGCAACCTATTTGCAACCTTCCAAATTTTTTTCGACCTTTTCCATATTTGACGCAGCCGAAGTTGTCATAACAGAACATTACAGCAGCGGCAGCATTTATACATGAGAATGAATAGGACTCTTTACCTTATTTTGGTGATGCTACGTATCTAACTGTGTGGACTGGCAATAGGGTTCTGTGTTGATCGGCATGTTCTGATGCTTTTTCACAGTGAATGTCTACATTAGTATGAGGCTGAAGTTGGCTTCTTATTAGCCAGCTTCTTTTTCGAATTTTCGGTCTCACCTTAAACAGTGCAGCAGTTACATTCTAGTGCCAGTGAATTTTCGTACCACCACAAACCGTACGGAATACAGCATTAACATTAAACAGGGCAAAGTGTAAAAATGTAAAGTTAAATCATAAAATGGCCAACAGTCGATGAGCTATAACTGACTGTGTTAACTTCCAACCTGCACAACACTGACTATATTCTTGTAAACATTAGCAGCTAACTTTAGCTAACCTCACTGGTTAACTTGTCATGAGATCCTTTATTTACCTCTGTGGTCAAGCAGGTAATTCTCAAAGAAAACCGTGTAGCCCTTCCAAAGCTTGCCCATAAAAAATAAAACTGCTCCACCAAGTGAACGAAATCTTGTGTGTAAAAATTAAGTAAATTCCTTAGTAAGAACATTAAAATAAATGACTCCTCTACATCAGACTTCCTCTATATTCTCATTCAGAAACACTGCCGCTGCTGTAATATTTTCCTACTATGACGACTGCTGCTGAGTTGAATATGGAAATGTGAAAAGAGTCCATTAACGCAATAATAATAATAATAAATATCCTAAAAGGTTCTCGGTCATGGTACAGATCACTCCTCAGTGGAAGTGATAGCAAAACATACCTCACTGCCCCAGTTAAAAAACCCTCATTTGTCACACACATTACACAGAGCATTTTTATTACTATTAGAAAAGGTGAGGTTTACTGACCCGCCTAGAATTTCCTTCCCATCTGTGGATGCCGCCAGAGAGAACACACAGAACCTCCGTTCCTCTGGACTGAGAGGGAAAAATAAGGATAATAAAGACTAAAAGAGAAAGACAACTTATGTTCTTTTACTGTAAGGATAATAAAGACTAAAAGAGAAAGACCAGCAAGATAAAACTGCTAAAAATACACATACAGCTAACAAATATGACATTCACACAGTGTTTTGTCACTGGATTTTTTTTTTGTTTCAGGGTTCTAGAGATGATCTCTCACACATGATCAACACCATCATCATCACATCACCATCCAGTACTGAACATTGAACATGTAGTCTAAAATGATGCAGATGAACCCTGGCTCCATCTACAGCCTGGGGGGTGATGTTTAGTACATATACGGGTTATTATGGGCTGGACACGCTGGCAAAGTTCACTGGTCACTTTATTAAATTATATTCTTCCAGTTTGTAGAATAAATAAAATGAAAATTATGCATCTTATTTTTCCTTTAAAGGCTTTTTCTGGAAAGGGCTCATATGTTTTGTTTTACTGCACAGTCAAAAGACTATGCACTGCAATTAGCTCAATCTGACAGGCTGAAAAGTGCTTTATCTGTGTTGCTCAATCAGAGCTAGTTTAAGGGGAGCTACTTCCTGTCTGACCTATTACACCAAAAACATGACTGCAGAGCTCCTTAATGAATTAGTGTGAATGGAGCCAAGTAGTTTTTTTTTTTCACTATCACTATCATTCCACTCACCCCTGGTTACTAAGTAACAATAATGGTAGCTTTTCTTTAAGCTGCTGAAACAAAATTAAAAACATACATTTAAAACAATATTCAGGGTTTCTTTGATTCACTTTTTTAATGTTTAAAACTTGTATTAAAGCAGAAGAACACTGGTTGTAGTGTTTTATGACGAATAAAATCAGAGCTAAGATAATACTGTAACCAAATACTTACCATACTTACCATAATAAACCACCTTAAGTGTTGTGCCCATTAACTAGTCTCAAACCAGTGACCTGAGACATTTTCACAACACATGCATCATGATATTTAGTTTTTTGGAGGTTTGCAGTGAGGCTTTTAAATGGTGTTTTTCCACAGAGCTGTAATCTCAGAGTTCCTATAAACACTGAGCTATGAGAACAAGTCTGAACACGTCATGCAAGCTAAATACTTCAGCTGAACTAACATTTTCACACGAAGTGCAGACTGTTTTACATTTGATAACAGATTAAAACCAACAAGACACAAAAACAAATGTAATTTCAAGTACATATTTAGGTGAATCGTTAGAGATGTTTACAGGAACATGCTGAGAAACAGTGGTGACCAGAAAAGCGCTGGCAAAACTTAAACCTTTACATATAAAAATGTCTAGAAGGTTGCTGGTAAATTGTATTTCAGCAAAGCACTGAAAATATAACTACATTAAACCTGCACTAATGACCTGAACTTTTTTCCAGCCTGTGCAGTATCAGCAGAAGCACTTTGCCAGTGTGTGGTCTGATTGGCTAGCTCAGTCAGGTGATGAATGTAATGAAGGATGTGTTTTAATAGTGATGTGCTCTACTGTCACTCATCCACAGTAAAGGACCTGTGAAGATGATTACCTGTGTTTTAATGCTATAATGTACTATGAGGGAAACACTAACTTGAGGTCCAGAGCGGTGTGCGTTTCACTTTCACCATCTATGCTGCAGACATGGACTGAAAGGAGAAAATACAAAGTGGAAAAAAGAAAAAAGTCATATCTAAATCTCCAAATAGATTTCGCTGAGGTGGTAACAGTGATTATTAGTGATTAAGGTTGAGCGGGGCACAAACCAAAGTAGGGTCATTTGGCATTTTAACAGCAGTGAGACTGATATTTCTTGAGATTCACCCTGAAGCCACAAAAGTAACTTTTTTCATTTAAAGTGTTTTCATTTAGTTCATGGAATTCATGCCTATATTATTGTAATCTCCCTCCTGGTGACTGTAATATAGCACCATCTAAAAACAGATAAACAATTCACAGTGAGAGCCAGCCAGGCTAAAGTACAGCCTCCATATAATGGGTTAGTTTAACACCTAAACCCAGTTAGAACTAAGGCCCCCAAGTAAACAATCAGAGAGCTCCATGGCTTTTATGTTCAGAAACAGCAGGAGCTGCAAACAAAGTTTATGCTTTCATTTGTAACAGAGACGTGCAAGTTGCCTGTATAAAAATATTCCTCAAATACTTTTCAATTTATTTAACAAACAAAAACCAAAAAATTGTGCCCCGCTCTCGCCTAGACAAGGGTTTCCAATGTGATGGGTCCTTAGTGTTTTCCTGAGTGTCCATTGGTCAGTTTCACACAGACTGTAGACAGACACACAAATCCACCAATTACACACGGTAAGAGACAGATGATGTGTATCTCAACCCCTTTCAGAGCCTCATGACTCTGGATGTGAGTCACACACACAATCTTGCAATAAGATGGAATGGAAAGGGCAGACTATACAGATTCAGGAAATGTTTGAATCCTGTTTCTGTGCTGCTTTATTGCAAAAGTAGAAAAACATACATAGAAACATCAAGTTTGACATGTGGGCAAGATTGTAGACACCAGAGGATTAATTTATATTATAGACTACTGGTACTACACACCTGTTATTGTTTCTAGGCTAGAATACATTAAAAAGGAATTTCAAAAATTTGGCATTACTAAATAGTTAGAAATGTACCAAGTCATGGTTAATTTTGATGTAAAATAGTGGTAAATCTGAAAAAAAAAAATAAGTGCCTGCATGTAAGCCCTTTTTAAAAAGAGGTGGGAGTCTGGTTTATGTCACAACTGTGAACAATTCTGACACCGGATGACTTTAATCCATTAATTATGCAGAAATTAAAAAAAAAAATCAGTGAAATTACCCTCTAAATTTCTATTTAGCCTATTTCTACAAAGCCTATTTCTGTTCTAAATAGGGTTTGTGTCTAATAATTTTGATTCGACCTAAACTTCTAAATCATTTGAGCTCATGTTCATGTATTTCAACACAGGTTAGATCTGATTTAGCCCAAACTGGCACACTGCTATAGAACAATATTTTATTGACCTGCTCTTTTGCTGCTAAATCTGGTATAGGACATGGATTACAAAATAAAACACAGATTTTGTGACTAGTATGATTTAGTCTAATTTTGGGATCCTTAAAACCAGTTTTCTGACATTTAAACCGTCCAACTCGACAGCCATCACTGGTAGATTGACAATACAATCGTCAATCAGCTCAAGCCTAATGTATACCTAATTAAATTCTATTCAAATATTGTTTAGTGTACATTTAAAAGGAGCTAGAACTGTCAGTGTTACAGGTTCAGTCTGTGTATCAGGTGATGCTGGGGGAACAGCTGAGCTCCCGTATGTATGTGTGTGTCTTACTGTAGTCAGACCAGCTGGAGTAGAGGACAGATCGCGAGTCTGGAGTAAAGCACACGTCCAGCACACTCCAGCCCACGTCCCTCGCCTTTACCATCCGTCTGAGCATAAACCCACCTCTGCTGGTGTCGTACAGCCTGATATTTTGATCTAAACACAAACAAGCTCATCAGTAAACAAATCTTTTTAGTGGAAAACAGGATGGAGAAATGTTAATAAACGCTTCTACATATCGTCTCTTTTTTTCTTTTTTTTTTTTTCCACTCCATTTGTAAACTTCAGCTGCCCTTTACATTATTAATGGACCAATGGGAATGATCCAGAATTAACTGGAAAACAATAAAGTACATTAAAATAAGGAACTTTCTCTCCTTCTCCTATAAAGTGACCAGGGATGCACAAGAAAACTGAAATCACGTCGCCATCGTTGTTTGGATGTTTACATCTGAGCAGAATGTTAGGTAACACTAGGTTACTGTACTTAAATGTCTGCATTTTATTCATTTTACTGCATTTGTAACTCTACAGAAATAAAGTGTTATATTTCTTTGTAGTGCTATTTGCAATTTCTATACTTTACTAATGTTTATGTATCAGCATCAGCAGAGATTTACATGAAAAATACTGCATATTGGCCCAGAATTTAACAGATAAATGTGTGGTTTTCTTATATAAGGTTTTCTTATGACAGTGACAATAATTAACATACAGAAATGCACAGCTTGGATATAGTGTGTTAAACGAAAACATTCTTATTGTGCTGCACTATATATCATTTGCTAAATGTTATTGCAATACTGGCAACACTGATATTGTAGAAAGCCGCCATATGCAAATACACCCTAATCAATCACAGTGCTTGTTTACTGTGTGCTGAGATCATCCTGACAAATCACAGTTCCAGATGAGATTCTGTGGGTGTGCTGCTTTTAAACCAACAACAGGAAATTATGTTGGTTAAAATCATGCAGGGCAGTATTTAACCAGGTCACGTTACTGATTCATTAATGTGTTGATAATATAGTTTGTCCATATCATGCAGCCCTCCAGTATTACAGTGTAGAGCTCCATCATTACCTTGACATGCAGAAAGGAACAAGTTTCCATCATCACTGTAGACTCCACAGAAAGCTTTCTGCTGATAAGTGTCCTTATGGGCCACAGAGTTGGGCAGAAAACTGAAGAACACATGAAGAGTATAAATAAGAAACAAGGCACAACAAAGAAACACGAACCTTTAACAGAAAGTATTCTGTAATGTATCTTCAGTTCAAAATAAGGCTAATGCTGGACCTCAGTGACAATCTGAAACATGGATTACAGCCAAACCTTTACTGTACATGCTGTCTTATTTCAGCAAATTAGCTTTCACTAGAACTATATTTTAAGGCTGTACTGATTTCAGTGCATTATGAATAAACAATATAAATGATTACAAACAAAACACTGAACGTAAATGTAAAGCTGTATGTCTCAATTGACCGGTGCGGTGTCTCATTTACTGAAACCACTGTCAATGATTAAAGCTAGACATCTGGGTGCAGCCTATCAGAGAAACGTGTGTGGCGAAGGGTGGGGCTTGTGCTATGGACACATCCACGCTCAGATGTCTGGCAGTGCAAAGGTTGAGAAAATATAGTGAACCTGAATTTAACAGCTGGAAAACTGTTGCATGCAGGGCTGCTACAACAACCAGAAAAACTGCTGTTTTCCAGTGTGCATTTGTTTCATTCACTGGTTCTTTTCTTGTGCAGGTTTGCCAGATTAGAGATTTTATTCACAAAATTGGTTAGTTTAAAAGTTCAGTCACTAGCATAAATTATTGGGACATGCTTTTTTGGCCTACTGTCTAAATTCACTGCAGCCAGCAAAAACAGTTTGATACTTTGATCACAGAAAATGAAAGCTAATCATCTTATGAATAAATATTGATCCTAGTGTTGAACAGCTGGCAGCCTAAAGACACTAAACACAGTGCCCATATCTGTGTAAAATAGATTTAGAGCTCTGAAGAGTCAAGAACACTTTTAACACCTAAAAAATTGAGTTTAATCTTGACCACAGAATCGAAAATCATATCCAACATGAAAATGTGTATTGTTATGCCCAAACTATATACATTTTCTGTTGCATCTTCACTTAATGTTTATCTGTACTGTCCCTGTTAAATTAATCAATAAAAATAAAAGGAATGAAAATGCTGAAGAGTCTACAGCAGTGTGTGCATGTGAACAAACTCACTGTGTGCGAATACGGCTGCACTCTCCATGAGAGAAACTGGATCCACGACACCGACCTTGCTCCCTCTGTAACACATATACACATATAGTCATCCTGCAGAACACAACAGCTACACTTTGATCCAAAGGACTTTTTAAGAAAAACATTTAATGTTTCTAAATGTTTGTAGTTATTGAAACAATAATATTTTCTATACTGATATTCAGAGACAAGCTTAAAGTTCAAATCTTTTAGTGAAGCAGTCACTGTAAACTACAACATAATAATATGTGAATTTGCATGGTCGACTTTCTCATTGCACATTCTGACTTCATAAACCGCCATGCTCCGAAAAACGGAAAAAAAACCTACATGAAATCTGATCTGACTGGTCAAATCTAGTCACATATCCAGAAATCAGATTTGATTCAGACTTAAAATCACCTACAAATATGGCTTGAATTTGACTAGAAAATGCAGAATTCAAGTAGCTTTTTGCTGTTCAGACTGCAGAAAATCTATCCTGCTCAAATTGTACATGTCAAAAATCGGATTTGAGCAAGGCAATAGATGTTCAGCATCTCTATTGTCATAAACAATTTTCGGCTCAAGCTGTGGCAAATGAGAATGTTGCATCCCTGCAACATTTCTGACCATTAATTTCAAAACATTTATACTACACTATCCATATTACTACTTTATTTAAATCATACGCATCTAGATTTTATGGAGAAGTGCTGTATTCATGCTCCATCCTGTCTCTGACTCTGATTCTGTCATCTACATTTGTTTCAAGATCAGGGACACTTGGAAAACAGGTGGAACAGGAATTATGTACGCAGTGCATAACCTCTGAAGATCTGTTCTTAGCTCTAAGAGATTGGCTGAAAGGGAAACTGAGATAGTGTGAGTGATCTCATGAGCAGATATGAGCACACAGGTGGTGGGTGATGTTCTCTTTCTTCACCTGAGCAAGCATATGAGTGAAGCTATGTCTGCCCTTCAAGTTTGAAGAGGCTGTGGCCAGCAGGATCTGCGTCCGAATTTCACTGCGGTCCACTTCCTGTGTGTCTGGGTGGGAGTCCACTAAAACACAAACAATTGTTGGATCAATAACAAATAATAGCAAAGAAACCCACCCAAACAGAGAAAAAAAGTCTGTATAATTACAGTATTCTAACAACACAATTACCATAGCAACAAATTAATGGAATCTATGTGTATTTTTACCTGGAGGATCATAGCGGTGTCCCAGCCGTCCCTCCCAGGCTCCATCACTGTCCTCATCCGAGTCTGAGACAGACTGGACCAGCTGCAGCCCCGTCGCTCCACTGCCATGGACCAGTCTCACCTGGCCCCTACAGCAGAGATAAACACAGAGCACACCTTACAGAGCACAGAACTACATTACAGCACAAAATACCTGCTTCTAACACTTCATTAATCTGCTTTCCCTCAAGCTGAACAATGCATATGTTATATATGCAATGTTATATTTAAGGTTGCTGCTCTTGATTATATCAGTAGCCGTGTAATCTACTAATCATTTGGACAATTAATTGAGTGCAGTTTTTTTTTTAAATCTGATGATAAAAGTGAACTTAACTGAACAGCAAGAAGCATGCAGAACCTTTGAAAACTTCCCAAATATTTTACTGGAAAAAGATAAGCTAGGAAGCCACACAGACGACCAAGTAATTATTAATTTATTAAGAAAGTAAATGTGTATGATTATTTAAATCAAATAATTGAGTTTAACTGAGTAATCGTGTCATCTCTAGTATATTTTATTATATTACGCTGCAATTATATACCCCTACTACTTACCTCCTGAGTAAGTACGCCAGTACTTGTGCTAAGTCTACGTCCTCCTCGGATGCTGTCACTCTCTCGGTCTGCCTGTCGGACTGTCGGCGACCCCTCTGGTTGGAGTTCTGGTTGGATTCTGGTTCTGACTGGTCTGGGTTACCGCTGGAACCCCGACCGGACATCCCAGAACTGGATTGAGAGCCCATAGACTGAGCACCTGCCACAAAATTAGCAAATAATGTTCAATAATAAATAATATCAGACATGACACAATGGCTACCTAAGACATTTTCTTAAAATACAGACTCCTGTTCTCCATCTGCCAATATATCCTAGTGACTAGTTAAAGGGGAATTCCCTATTTTTTTTTTGAGTTTTGTGCATAATTCAGTCATTGATGTAATCCAGTCTGTCCTTATCTGCTTTAGAGTCATTCAATAAAATCGTTAAATGTAAAGACACTTACAAACCCAGATCTTCTGTACAGTGGTGCTGACAGGAACCACTACTATAAAGGACACAAATATAGCCATTGTATTTACTATTCAGCAACACCAGTGAATCTACACGAGTTTTATATGTAACGCTGATAATGGTAGAATAGTGGTAAATCTGAAAAAAAAAAATTCCTTTGGGATTTATTTTGGAATTAATGAATATCAAAATTAGGTTTTTGTCCAAAACTTTATCAAAACCAACATAAACAATGTCTCCAACATCACGCAGCATATTCATAACCATATAATGTAACAACTTTCTGGTTTCTATCACCACCACTGACAAAGGCACAAAGCAGAGCTGTGATGCAGATGGAGCTGGACAGTCATTTATAAGGCAAAAGCACAGTTGTTGTTTTTTTCATTTATGAAGCAAACGTACAAAATGATCACAGACTTAGAGAATTGATTAATTAATGATTACAGAATTCCTATCTAACCATAGTTAGACAGTTTGGTCTGCTAATATAGCTACAACACCAACATAAACAATACGCTGTATATACTCAATAGACATGGGACGTCATGACAGACTGACAGCTTTAATAAAACCGACATTATTGACAACATTTTATACAAGGTTAAATTCGACAGGACAACCGACGAGTTATAGCTGACTGTTAAATATAAAGCTTACGACTAATGTTAATAACTACTGTTCCTCATTAACGCGTAATATTAGCGTGTATCGTTGACGTTTATGTTTGTTTACGCTGTGCGTTAGCTGAATGCTAATGGGCCTACCGTAACTCTGCAGTCTCTCAGCTCTCCGCTCAGACGTTTATCACAGAACAACAGCTCTACAACAAAGTTTATACACAAATGTTAATGTCCGCTTAACTGTTTTTTCGGGTTGTCTGTTTGTCTAATTTGTTTTTAAGAGCACATCTGTGTGTCCCAAACTCGCCATGTTGTTTATGAACCGATGCTCGCTCCCGCCGGTCACGTGACCCATTATCGCGAGAGCGCGCGTCGGTCACAGACACAGAGGCCACCCATGAAGATAGTACTAGATAGTATATGTGTTTGGGGTCTCCAGTATATGCAACTGCGGTGTAAAGAGAGGCCACAACCGTTACGCAGATGATAAGTAAAGCAGTCAGAATAACGCTTTCGTTGTTTTTAAACTAACCAAGAACGATGTATTTTAAATAAAAGTCGTTTTCAACATGAGTTTTTAATCAAAATATATTTTTCTTTATCTAGCCCTAGAAAATCAGTCCACCCCAGTTCACTGTGTAAACGAAAATCTTCTATAATGCACAGGGTTTAATCAGCACTATGAGGGTACGTAAAATGTTTTACAGGACAAAAGTGGACTGCACGTTTGTCACGACCTAGATGCTAATTTCCAACCAGACATGAACGTCAAAAACAGCAACGAACAGGTGAGAAAGCACAGAAAGCAATCTATGGTAAGCAGTGGTCTCTGTCCGACTCAGTGTTATAAAAGTCTCTAAATGGAGCAGCTAATATAGCTAACATTAGGTGTTGTAGATAGCTAACTAGTTTAATTTACAGGAGGAGTTTGTAGTTTGGGGTAGACGTTTGTTGTCGGGGTCAGTTTAAAGGCGAGACTGTGAAATTGTGAAAATGACATAGAATCAAAAAATAACTATAAAATCAATTTCAAGCAGAAATTTTTGACTGCAGGTTCTTAATCAGTCCAGCACATTTTACTGTTTCCCTGCTCTCTCGCACTGTAACTCGGGATGAGCTTGTGAATTACATGATTTCTCAGTCCTGGTGACTGCCTATTTTAGGCTGTGTTCTAAATGCTACCATATACTACCATACTAAATAGTATGTAAAAATAGTACACCACCATTGATGGTACATTCAGCAGTATAGTATGTGTAGTTTGGAGTGTTGGACAGTCTAGTGCTTCCCTGCTCTGCACACCTGACCATCCCATGAGGGGCTTATTAATTCGTTAATGAGTTGATTCAGGTGTGCTCAATGAGACAAAGCACACAGTGTATGGTCTTCAGGACTGAGAGAGCTCTAATTAACATCAGTGTAAACATCATTGTATTTGTATGTCATGTGCTTAAATTTTGATGTTTGAGTCTGAACAACATTTCAATATTTACCCCTCAGTTAACCGGCATATTTTATTAAAATTCAGTTTCATTAACATTTGTATTGAGTTTGATTATCGTTTGGCAGGATCGTCTCATTAACTGCACTGCAGTAATGATCCAGTGAATGGAGGTAAAAGTGAAGAATTTTTACTGTAGGCCATCACACACTGTATTAGAAAAAAGTGGAGCAAGGAATCAGCGAGGCATCAATTGGAGCAGGAGTTCCCAATCCCAGTCCTCGAGACCCCACACTGCACACTGTAGTGCTTTGTCTCATAGTTAGCCAATTAAAAAGCTCCTTGTTAACTGGGTCAGGTATGTAGAGTGGGGAAAACCCAAAAAGGTGCAGAGCATGGAATGACCAGGATTGAGATTGGAAACCCCTGAATTGGAGTATCCAGCCCTGGTCCTGGTGATCAACCGTCCTGCAGAGTTTAGTTCCACCACACCAGGTTCCTTTGAAGGTCTTCTGAGCTTCAAAGGAACCTGGTGTGGTGGAACTAAACTCTGCAGGACGGAACTTAACTGTGCAGGGTGAGTAGACCACCATCAGTAATGTATGGGCACCCATGAGTTAAAGTAATGAGATCCAGCATCAGTCCCACTCTGCTCCATCACAATCAAACACAGTCAAACAACTGCAAACTTTCAAGAAGTAAACATCCCATTCAGTCACTGTTAGTTTCAGACAGGAGAAACCGATAACTTACTTCCCCAGGTAGGGGGGTTCATTGGTAGGGACAACTAATTTAGTATGAATAACTTCCTAAGGTTGCCTGAGTTGATTAAATGTTGGCTACAAGAGGAGTGAAATGTGTTTACTCTGTGAAACACTGAAGTAACTAATGTTCGGGAAGCAGAACCAGGCCATGGGCTAAGATAACAGATTAATTTACACCACTTATGGACTACACTCACCTTTCTTTGTGAAAAATTGGATGACATACTGTCTACGGTCACCCTTTCTTTACTCTCTCCTGTCTTTCTTTTCATTCTTTTTGTTTTTGGAAGCCAGACTTTACTTTAGGAAGCTGAGACATGCTCCACTCTTCACTTGCAATTCACTGCTGGCAAGTACCATTCACACCTGGTTTGGGGGCAGGACCCAAGCATTTCATGTAAACTGGGGAGGGAGGGCAATACAGAGACTCTGAAAATTAATTTTTTGCCAAAAACAAAAAAATAAAGAATAAAAAGAAACCATTAATTGTATCAGTATATTGTAAATAAAATATTATTAATGATTTTATTAATTAATTAATGATGATAGGTTAGTAATTTAATATTGAAAAAATGTACCTAATGTTCTAATATTTTTGGGGGGACATTTGGCTTTCAGATTCATTTTTCAGTTTCACTGTAGAGGCACATGATGGTCAGCTCTGCTGATACATTCAGTCCATGAGTTCATGAGCTCCAGATCAGGCAGAATGAAAGAAAAGCAGGGGGTGGACACTGACCACTGTGCCCTAGGATGTCATAAACTGCACTTTTGTTTTGGAGTTTTCACCTTCAGCTGTCAGCCTGTAACTGGCCAGGAATCTCTGAGTGACAAGGATGGCCTTATGTCCCCTCCGGCACAGGCATCTGTTAGCTCATGTACACAGAGCTGGACAGTTACCATTCTGCTCTGAAATCATCTCAAGTGATGTTTCTTATGCAGCAGCTGGAAAAGCTAGCAATCTGGCAGCGACTAAATTGGGAAACAACCAAGTATATCCTCCAAAACACTTGGTGGGAGAACAAGTCCTGGTGAAACTAGTGAAGCTTATTGAACATGATCTCATCATATATACCACAGGTTCTCAACCCTGGTCCTGGAGTACCCACTGTCCTGTACATTGTTGTGTTTTTCCTGCTTTATACACCTGACCCAGCGGATGAAGAGCTTGTTCATTTGTTAATGAGTTCAATCAGTTGTGCTAGATAAGGCAACCACTGATCTACACTAAAGGGCCCATATCATGAAAAACTAAATGTTCCTAAAGTTTCCAAACATACTGTTCACTACTGTTACATTGAATTGTATCCACATATTTAGCCTACAGCAGTTTAGCTTTAACCCTGTCTATTCACACAGAAGTTATAAGGATGGTTTCAGCCTGGACTGCCTTTTCAATACAGAACAGCCAATCATAACAGAGCTCATTTACATATATACTACTCTTAAAGACACAGTGACAAAACCTGTTCAATTCTAAGGGATAGGGAGAGGTTGGAAAGTAATCATGTAAAAAATTACTACTGTTTTTGGTATGTATGTAAACCCTCATAAAATGAATTACAATAACAGTGTAGGATATGGGCTCTCTTTAACCTTTTAATTAATCCACTCTCTTCTGGGATCACAAAGAGAAACAAACCAACCACCTCCAAGTCCAGCAAAGCTTGTAGAACCACTGCACCACATAGCCACTCTGGAGATTGAAGAGGTTAATTTTGTCCAAGAAGACAGTTATGAGTGAATACAACATGAATACAGCAGCTGGTAAAATATTTATGAAGACATTTCATAAAATCTTCACAATTACAACAGACTCTTTTTATGAAACAATTTGATTGTATTTGCAGTTTGATTTTGATGTTTGTGTGGTAACTTCAGCATCTGTTGAATACTGTGCTAATAGATAATGGGTCAGTTTTACAGACCTAGATCAAGCCTAAACCAAGACTTTCATTTCATTGAAAATTCTCCACTGACACTAAAATGTACTCCTAGATTAGCCTTCATCCATATCAAGCGACTCAAAATCCATAAAGTTAAAAAATTAAGTTTATTTTGTACCTGATGGGAATATAATGAGGTTTTTACTATTCATTTATGGTGGTGTTTTAAAAGATTAGTGTTGTAGTACCAGTCTTTTGAATCTTACAGACTGATGCAGCATTCACATTACAGCTGATGCAGGATTCCAGAATGGGGGATGAAAGATGCAACATTGCTTTGGAAAGTTAACCATATTTGGCCTGGTGATGATGCAGCATCTTCCCCTTTACCATTACGGGAGGTGTAAAAGGAGATTTCCAGCTTATTTCCAAAATGTCTGCATAATTAAATGGTTGAGATATAAACAAAGTCATTCAGAGTGGTTTGGTGTAAAATGCTCTGTTCTAAAGAATTGTTCACAGTGGTGGTGATAGGAACCAGACATCCACCTCTAAAAGCTCCCTTACAGAAATGTATTACATGAAATGGTTATGAGCACACTGCCTGATATGCTGTTTTTTTCAATAGTTTTGAGATGTTGACCTAAAAAAGGTAAATTAGTTCCCAAAGAAAATATATATACAATTAATTTACTATTATTTTACCATCAAAATTACATATAAAAACTCAGAAGACACATGTAGGTTTACTGGTGGTTTTGGAGTCTTTACAATGGACTCACATCATACCACTCTGAATGACTTTGATTACATCTCAACCACTGAATTATGTGTAATTTTTTAAAAATCGAAGTGGAATTTCCCTTTAAGGGTTTATGAGAAATGTTATGGTGAAGTCTTGTTTAACTCTGTACTGTGTATCTTCTCAAACTGGACTGGACTGAACAGCCTCCATACAACCACCAGTTTCAACATCAGAACTGTTCTGTGTGCCAGTAGTTCCTGTCGACTTTCCTTCTGCCTGTTCCGGGGCTCATGGTCTCACATAAAATAATAGCAGAGCTGATCATAATGGGGATCCACGTTTACCAGATCAGGCAAAAATCAAAGAAGGCAGATAGAAAGAAAGTTTTTGTAAGTTTTTGGACACAGCCAGAAGATTCATTCTAATCTCACTAATTAAACCACTCTGATTGACTGGTTTCCATCTCAACCACTGACTTATGGGAGAATTGGACTTGCCCTTTAACTCACATCTTGCTGTGTTTCTCTGTGTGAATGCACTGCTACGCTAATCTGTACACTACAGTACCGTGTCTGTAATTTAGTCACACAGTCTGCAGCATGTGTCTGTGTTCTGCACTGCTTTACAATCAGAACTCTTGAGTGTTTGTGCCAGCAGGTCCTAATCCATCCTACTGACCCCATGCTCTACACACCCAGCGAACAGGAGCTTGTTAATTAGCAAAACGTTAGAGAAAGCTGAGGACTGTGCAGAGCCTGATATCACCAGGATTAAGACTGGGAATCCTGCTCTAATTACAGCACTTCTTATGATTGTGGAATATCAATAACCAATAAAAAAAGTTAGAAGCAGAAAAATACACTACAGCTTGTTTATTTTATTATTGTTTTATTTCTAAAAAAAAAAAAAAAAAAAAAAAAAAAAA